>OY811973.1:522500-602500 GCA_963681505.1 Eunapius fragilis | reverse complement strand
ACTGTTGTTGTCTGTGCGGCCAAAGACTGGTTCATTGTCGTGTGGGTGGTCGCTAAATTGTTAACGTCCGATCAAAGCAACGTGTCAGCGAATCCATCACTTTACCCCCGATCTTGATCAATACATGGTTTCTATTATCAAAGCTCTATCGTTTGCGTGTGTATCGTATATATCTGTTTATGTACGTCGTGATATATGGACCGTTTTTGTTGAGGTTGTGTATTCTGTAAGTTCAGATTTCGGTACATGCATGAAGTTACTGGCTTAAAGTAGGTATTCTCCAACACACAGCGGGATGTGTATTACTGTGACAAGCTGGGACTGTTGATATCAGCAGGCTATGATGGATCTGTGAAGCTATGGAGAAACACCATCCAACCCACTGTTTGATGTACAAGAACATCTGACTGCTTTAGAGCATTTCAAACCATGTGATTGTGTATTATTGCAGTGACTGAATATATAATAATTGACTGGGTAAATCTAAAACAAAAGCACTTGCATACATACATACACACACATAAGCAGGAGTCAATCCCTCGAATGACTTGGTTATTCGTTTCACCAACTTTCATCTTCAGTTCTGCCAAATTTGAAGACCAGTGTGCTGTAAATGTAAGGTCATGTCTGAGAAGCTGAGCAGTCTTTAAATGGGTGCATAACAAAACACCTTTTCTACACCAACTAAAATGTGTTCACCATTCCAGTAACAAACCGCTACTCTTAAGTGTGTGCCCCAGACATGATAGTAACCAACCTGACAAAGATTAAAAGATTCTGAATGAAGAAGGCAAAACCTTGCCACCAGTACACAGTGGGAGGACATAACGAGGGAGATGATGCTGTAGCATTGATTGTGACATTAAATACCACGGTAGAATTGACAACAGGTGGGTTAATGCAGTTGTGATGAACTGCAATTTCAACAATGAACTGTTGGATGAGGACCCAGAGTGACCCCAGGAGTCCCCCAAAGGCCAGGACAAAGCCAACGAAGAGCCAGGCACGAGCACCCTTTTGTCCAATGCAGCCTTCATTGTACATGTCCCCTGTTATCTGTCCCGTTGACACCGAGTTGATCCTGCCAACAGAAAGTCAGGGTACACATACACACAACAATGGTCACGTGCCTTGGTCTTCCCACCCCTCACAACTCACATCAGGAGGGCCAGGGTTGAAGCCACTCCGCATATGAGGTAAGCACCGTAGAGAGGTTCGGAATGATCAACCACTGCGTCTATTGCCAACCACCAACCTACAGAGAACTGGGATTTGAGCAAACAGAAATGAACGCTATGGCACCGCGTAAGCTCATGCTATTGCTGAGGCGGCAAACCGTTTTCATTACACTTATAGTCATTCTCGTACTTACCAGAAAGCCTGAGATTATTGAGGCCATCATGTTCCTTTTTGGCTTGAGCCATTCGCTAAGAGACTCTAAGCAGCTACAATCGCAAGAGCAATTGACTCTGTCCAGGCAACCACTCATTTTGTTGATTATTTATTAATAGCTCACGTGACGGAATATGAATAACGTTGCACGCTCACGTGTGTCAGTACCGCGTGGTTGAAATGGCGGATAGCGACGAAGACAGTGAGAGGAGTCGAAGTAGGGACAAATTTCGCCGAGAACGAAGCGATTATGGCGACAAAGCTCGCCGTAACGATCACAGAGAACGCAAAGCGACCTGGCGAGACGATTCCAACGAGTCCAGACGACGTAGTCGAGACGAATATGAAGACGATAGGGACCGAAGGCGATACTCCCCTTATCGTGGAAGGGATTGGGGGAATTCTCCTCCAATGAAGCGGAGAAGAGAAGGCTGGTGAGTTGTACTTATTTACTTGTGCTAAAGTTATTCTCCATGTCGTCGTACTCTGAAGGGACGGCATGGCCGACTTCCCTGGAATGATTCCTCCCTATGGCATGATGGGACCGCGACCACCGTGGATGCACCCCGACATGGCGGGGGGACCACACCCAATGGGGCCTCCCGGGTAAGCTAGCTGTAACCATCCTTTCCAATTCAGTTTCTCTGACCAGTGATTAATATCCCATGCACCACTCTTAAAATACGGTGTGGACAAAAGTGAAATTCAGTATGAGGTCACGAGATTACACTGCAGCATTAATTTGTTGTGCTTGTACGTGTCTCTAAGCCACCCTTGTGTTGACAGGATGTTTGGAGGCGACCATCATGGAGGAATGCTAGGTGGGGGGATGAAGCAGCAGGTCATGCTGACCTTCAAGCAGTTCCTGGGCTTGCAGGATGATACCATAGACGACAAAGATGCCATCCAAAAGTACAGCGAGTACAAGACTGAGTTTAGGAGGAAGCAGATTTCAGAGTTCTTTGAGATCCACAAGGAAGAGGACTGGTGAGTGATGGGGAGGACTGGTGGGTGGTGGGGAGGACTGGTGGGTGGTGGGGAGGACTGGTGGGTGGTGGGGAGGACTGGTGGGTGGTGGGGAGGACTGGTGGGTGGTGGGGAGGACTGGTGGGTGGTGGGGAGGACTGGTGGATGGTGGGGAGGACTGGTAGGGTGGGGATGTATGATCCTGATAAAAAGTACTGTGGTTTGGTCAGGTGATGGAGTTTGGTAAGGTAGAGTGGTGATGTATGATCCTGATAAAAAGTACTGTGGTTTGGTCAGGTGATGGAGTTTGGTAAGGTGATGGAGTTTGGTAAGGTAGGGTGGTGATGTATGATCCTGATAAAAAGTACTGTGGTTTGGTCAGGTGATGGAGTTTGGTAAGGTAGGGTGGTGATGTATGATCCTGATAAAAAGTACTGTGGTTTGGTCAGGTGATAGAGTTTAGTAAGGTAGGGTGGTGATGTATGATCCTGATAAAAGTACTGTGGTTTGGTCAGGTGATGGAGTTTGGTAAGGTAGGGTGGTTAGTATGATCCTGATAAAAGTACTGTGATTTGGTCAGGTGATGGAGTTTGGTTAGGTAGGGTGGTGATGTATGATCCTGATAAAAGTACAGTGGTTTGGGCAGGTGATAACATCATAGTGGTTGGCATTTGACTTGTCTTCAATTCAAATGGCCCAATGCTTATAAAAAGCACTGATCCTGAATGATTGTGGTGACACTGAGGTCAACTCTCTGTACTTGCTATATAGTTGCCCTATGAGGGGGGAGGGGGCTCTGGGCATAGAGCCCTATGAGGGGGAAGGGGGGGGGGGGGGGTTCTGAGCATAGATGAGCTTGACAAATGCAAGAGTACCAACAAGTTTGGGAGGAGGAGGTGTGTGTTAGTATCTTCAACATTGAGTGACCCCTTAAATGTATGGTGGTGTAGACCATCGATACGTTACCATATCTTTGCACCCTTCTCCAACAGCACAGTTATTTGTTATGCATATATTGGCCACCACTGAGCCATTTAGAATAGGGTGCCAACACTGGCCAGATTTCATGTTAGAGGTACTCAAACCAACATGTAGGTACCATGTCCTTGGTGAGTTATGTTGAGCAAACTATGCTTATTGAAGCCTAAGATTGGGGATGTTTTAATGTAGTGGGTGTCAATAGCTGCTAATCCATTGGGGATTTCCCTCCAAAGCGTTGCAACAACACAGCAGCTGTTCTGGGTTAAAAGCTGTTTTCATGTGTTGGTGTGTGGTGTGTGATTAATGTTTGGGTCCTCCTGGTGTACAGGTTCATTAGCAAGTACCATCCCACCGTCCTACAAAAGCAAAAAGAGGAAAGTGCAGCAAACTTGAAGAAAAGACTAGCTGCATTTCAGTTTTTGCTTGATTCTGGTCGTCTTGACAGTGTTCCCCTGAGCACAGACTGCACAGACAAGGTCACCAAGGTTATGGACGCAGGTACATCAGTAGTGGTGGTGGGGTGAGTATATAAAATGTGTAGACTTTGGTTACATATTGGGGGGTTAAAAAGGCCATTGTTTAATGGTCCTTTGTCTTCCTACAATGTTGCCCAGCTGTGATCAAGATGGAGGGAGGGTCAGCCAATGAGCTTCAGGCACTAGACAGCAGTGCTCCTTCTGAGGACCAAGCAGCTAGAGGTGATGACAGTAAGGATGAAGAGGAGGAGAAGATGTCCGTGGAAGAGAAGGGAGAGGCGCCTGTCCAGCAGAAGGCCTCCCCACCACCCTCTGGTGGGTCACCTCCCAAGAAGCGGCAGAAGAAGAGAGACACGTACAGTGAATATGGTAGTGGAAGTTCCTCTGAATCGGATGCTGAGAAGCAGCAAAACCATAAGGAAGACCAGAAGGACCCAACAAGCATTCAAGACAATAATCCACCACCCTGTAAGAAATGTACAACGCAATGTTCTTGCAGGTCAACTATGGTGGTGCTCTCCTCATTGATAGCTAATGACACAGGGGGGTCTGTCGTGCTGGCTTCCCCTGGTGAGGGTGTGGTGACCGAGAGTAATGCATTGCCTGAAACGGGACAGACGGAAAGTCTGACGGGTGGCCCAACACAATCTGAGGTAACCATGGTAATGAGTAGCACACACCCTTGTTATGATGGCCATTGTGTTTCAAGGAGCAGGCACACACTGAGGTGGCAGTTCATAGTGACTCTGCAGGAACCCAGCCAGCAGCTGCCACTAAACCTACCCAACCTTCATCTTACATAACACATTCCATTTATATTAAGCACATCCATCCGCGGATATCTGCAGATGATGTAATTGAGGTATGACATGGGAGTTGGGAAGTCGGGAGCATGTGGCTGGTGTCGGGTTCATGGGCTGTGTGGAGTGGATAAAGGAGGGGGCTGTAAAATTAATACGATGTTCACAATTTTCATAGGCAAGATGTTTTTTAATGTTTGTGTGGTGCCATGTTTGAATTCAGAAGTTAGTGTGTACACTATTCATTTCATTGTGGCCGCATACTTTGTACCGAACAGTTTGAGAACATTTGTAAATAGTGGTTCTATATTTGATGAGAAAATGGATCATATTCGTATGTAGTACAGTAGTGGATCGTCTATAAGGTTGGTTACATAATCGGCGCCTTATAACCTACGCCTTTTTGGCGAATGTTTATATATGCTCACGCTGCAAGGTCGTACTTGTGGGTTTAATGCAATCTTAGCCACTAATCATAATCATCCACAATGTTTTGTGGTTACTGTACACGTGCTAGGGCTGAGCATGAATGTGATGTGTATTCATATTGGTGTGGTTTGTGACCCTAAAAAATGATATGTCTTATAGTAGTAGATTACGCCTTATAGGCGCTCAAACCACACGCCTTATATACGATCCATGACTGTAGTTACAGAGACAGGTACTGATATGCATTGAGTAAGTCTTATGGTTTTGTTCACAGGTATGTAAAAAGCTACCTGGATTTCTTCGAGTGGCTTTTGCTGACCCACTGCCAGAAAAGGGTTATGCACGAAGGGGTTGGGTCACCTTTTCCAGCGAGGTCAACATAAAAGACATATGTGCAAAACTAGCAGCCACCAAGGTGAGATTGGCTCACGTATGTGGTTTATATCTATGGCGTCACTTAAACCTGATACCTTTGGTTGTTAATATAGTGGTATCACTTACCCCATTGGTTGTAAATGTAGTGACATCACTTGTTTCTCCAGATCAAAGACCAACTGATCTCCTGTCAGGTGAACAGGGAGTTAAGTCGTAGAGTGAAGATGTCCCCACCCCTTGTGTGGGCTAGGAGTGTAGTCCAAAGTGACCTGCAGTTGGCCTTACAGCTTATACAGGTGTTAGATGAGAGACATCAGTTGTGGGAACACGCCCCCAAATTGGCTCAGGAGGGTGCAGTTGAAGAGGAGGTACTAGTGGGTGTGGTCATGTCTGATTGTGGGCTTACCATATGACACTTGATGTAGCTGAAGCCCAACCCACTGGTGGTCGCCATGACACCACTTCTATTAAAGCAGGAGGAAGCAGCTGTTACTACTGTAGCTCCATCAGGAGGAGGGGAGGAGGAGGAAGGAGCAATAGCTGATCCCAATACAGAGTTGTTTGACAACAGTAATGAGAAACTGAAGGTGGGTGCATGTTCACTGGTCCACTACAGAAATGTTGATTTTAACAGTAGGCCAATGTGGATAAGTGTATGACAATTATACAAAACACTTGATTTCTTGTTGTAATAATTATTCCCACCACTTCCAATATATCTTCTGCTTATTATAATTTGTTAAATTTTCAATTTTAACAAATTTTCAATTGGTCACTTGTATTAAGTTATGGTACACTTTTGCTAACAGATGCTGGACCATATGTTGTGGTACCTTCGCATTGTGCACTCTTTGGACTATTACACGGCTATGTTCTTCCCTGTTGAAGACCGTATGCCACATCGCTGTGGCATAGTAACAGCCAGAGGCTCCAAACCAACAACTGTGAAACAGGAGGAAGGTCTGTCATGTGTGCTGTGACTGATGCATCCAATTACATGTTATCTGCAAATCAAATGAATATTAGTGAAGTGTTCACAGTACTTTTACTTGTATTTACTTGAGTAGCAGGTAATAAGTTGTCTGTTTAGTCCAGTAAAGGCCAAGTTATCTTTAAAAGCTTCCTTGTGGGTAGGCTATATAGCCTGCTTAATGTTTGCTTCCAAGGGAAACTATCTCATTGTTAGGTGACCTTAGTCTAATTTTCCCCTCAATGCAGTGGCCGACTATTTGAAAACCTTCCTGGCCAAAGCAAAGCTGCTGCTTGAAAAGAAGGAAGAGCTAAGTGAGGAGGAGATGGAGAAGTTTGGAAAGAAAGATGCAGAAGCATATCCTCTTGTGTCTGGTGGGGAGGGAGGAGGGGGGTGTATGGGAGGGGGTTTAAGTCATGAATCCTTAACAGTTGTACTGAAGTGGAACGGTTCATTGATTTTAACACCCAGGAATTGTCAGAGAACAAGTACTTGTGCCCCCTTAGTAATAAGAAGTTTAAGGGTCCTGAGTTTGTTCGTAAGCACATATTCAACAAGCATATGGACAAGATCAATGACGTTCGTCTTGAGGTATGTGGTGTGTGTCTCAGTACATAAATATTGATCTGATGGTGTAATATTTGTAGACTGACTTCTTCAATAGCTATTTGAAGGATCCAAATCGTCCTATGCCATATGAGCCTTCAATATCATCACCGTTGGGCCCAGCTGACGATGGTCGCCCATCGAATGGTGGGATGGGGATGAGGAGAGGACCTCCATGGCAACAGACTCCACAGTTAATGGGAGTTCAGAGGGGTAAGAACTCGCATTACTGGACATGCATTACTGGGTAGAGAATAATTATATCTGCAGATTTGAAGATGTTTATGTTTCCCAAATACAGGTGGGTGGAACCCAGAGGTAGGGGGTTTCCCACCCCCAGGACCATCTAGGAGGGGTCAGTTCAGACCTCCAAGGTAATCTATATTTAAAGATGGTCACATGGTTGTGTCACTTAACTCTCATTTCCAGGGGTGGTGGTGGTGGTGGCCCTAGAGGGGGGAGAAGGAAGCTTATACAGTACCATGACCTGGATGCCCCTGGTGAGGCCTGGTGATTAAAGGTTGAAGGTCTTCATGGTGGCAGTGGCTTCTTCACTTAAGACTGGGTGCAGGCTGTGTTTATATGGCTGCTTCATTTGTGCATGCAACCTTATGCGTGTACGTGCTGAACGTTTTGTGGGTGCAGTTAGTAATGGTAATTCATTACTTGCGTTGTGTATAATGCAATATCATCTCTACATACAACCGCAACCATACAATGATCGTACACGAACGACGCGATAAGATATTACAGTCTGGTCTACCCAATTTCAAGGGTTCGTAGAAAGCACAACCTCAAGGATAGAATTTTAAAATACTAGGAACACAAATAAATTTAAGACATTGAACTTAACACACGCAGATACCTATGCAAACATCAGAAGGGTGAATTCATGCCTAGCTTTGTCTCGAACTCCAACTTGAGATGTCTTTGGAGCCTGTGCGTCATTTTTCTGTACCTATATTTGAGCAGCTCCTGGAGCAATATGAGAATGGGCCCCCAGGTGAAACCCAATATCCACACGTAGAAAGGAACATCCTTAGCTGAGGATGTGAAGGGAAGTGTGTACACCCTGGTGGCAAATGTTTCAGAGACAGCAAAATACGCCACTTGGAGCACCACTGTTAGTACCACCACTACCATATATGGCCAGCTCACATGTTTGTGGAGCTTCCACACGGGATCAGTTTGGTGCAAGTAGCGGAGAGACAGGACCACCACATACAGGCTGAGGAAGAACGCCGTGAGGTCCTGCGCAAACAGAAGTGACTGCTCCTTCGTCCCCCTCCAGCCATTCCAAGGTGAGCTGGTGTTCTGGTTGCCCAGTAACCAGTGGCACTGAGACTGGGGCTGCTCTGTACAGAACTGGCGCAGGGTCAGCCCAAACGTTAGAAGGCTCATTGCCGCTGTGGGGAGAAAGGTGAGGGTGAGGGAGAGAACAAAGGTGCAAAGGTCGTCTTGAACCTTCTTGCGACGCAGTGGCATCTGGTGCTTGGTTCTAGGGTCCGAAGGTGTTGTGAGGTAAGCTAACATCACTGAGGGTATGCACACAAGGATAAACCAGAAGAGGTGACCTCCCGAGAGAGGAGGGGGCAGAAAGAGGATCACTGCAAGGAGCATGAGTGTGGCCAAGGTGATGGAGGTCCCCAGACCAAATACCAGAGCCCTGCGAAGGCAACCAAGGAGCCAACGTGATTCAGTCACCAGAGAAATCACAGTGAAGTCGTGGTCTCTGGGCAGGATGAGCTGACATGTGGCGGCGTTAAAGAAGGAAGCCAGAGACAGGGGGTCTGACCACACCTCCTGACCCTCTGTCAGTCTTCTCCCTTCACACCCTGCCAGTTTCGAGGGGCCACAGGTAGCTATACAGGGAGGGACATCCTTTCCCGGTTCTGGGATCAGGGCTAGGCCAACGTCAGCCTGGGAAAAGATGAGGACGTTCTCCATGTTCCAAGCGTTCCCAAGACACATGACCACCTCCCCATTCTCTTGCAGTATTTTGACCATCTCTTGCATAGAGGACGCTGTACAGTCGGTGAACAGGGGGACAAGCAAGGGGACATTGTCCACCTGCTCAATATGTGGGCGTATGTTGTCGATCCCTTTGGGCAGCTTGGCACAAATGTAGGACTGGTAGGTATTCACCACAGACTCCAAACTGGACACTGAACCTGTTGTCACACTGCCCCCCTCCTCCCCATCCCTCTCTCCCGGGGAGTCGTTGGTACGAGGTAGTTCAGGGGCCAGGGATATATGGCAGTTCCACCCGGTCTCCAGTCCTAGCTTCTCGGCAAACACTTTGCTCCTAAGCTCATTCTCCGCTGTGAGTTGGATGAACCTGATGCCGGCACTATGCATGTTTTCAATAAGGGCTATCACGTCTGGCTTGGGCTGATACTGCATGGATACCATTCCTATGAATACCTGACCGCTAAGGACGTCAGAAAATATCTGATCGGGTGAATATTCCGACAAGGCCCCAGATTCTCCCTTTGACAAGGCCCCAGACCCAGACCCTCCCTTTGACAAGGCCCCAGATCCTCCCTTCTCAGCTTGGGACTCTTTGTTTAACTGGGTGTGGGGGATGAACATGCCGATGGTCTGGTCCCCAGGCAGCACAGGAACGTTCTGTAAGGGGGTGTAAGACAGGGCTGTGCAGTAAGCCGTGAGGCTGTGTCTGTTGTAAAAGTCCAAGATGGCGTGCCTCTCTGATGGGGCCATGCGTTGTATGTCCGTCCCATCCCAGAAGTCACTACAACATGATGTCACCATCCCGGCACTGCCACAGCTCATTATCAGGTGGGACTCCTCCCCTCTCAGCTTCATCACCGTGGAGATCATGTGAGGCTGGATGGTACAGCTCTGGATGTCGTGCACAAAGGTGCTCCCTTTTTGATGCACACCACTTGGGATCCGTGTATAGTCGCTGATGGCGTAGATAACATGTTCCCTTTCTAACTTCTCATGTGCATACTCTCGCACCCCGATCTCCATTCCAAGTGAGCACATGCACTGAGTGTTGTGCAGTGGTTGCGTAAGGTCTCTTCTTGTACCAGTGTAGTACCAATGGAACGGGTCGGCGATGACATGGGAGGTGGTCAGGGTTCCCAGACCTATGGGTTTGAGGGAGGCGATGTAGTCTTGCCAGTTGGGTTGGTCAAACAAGATTCCAGATGTTGAAGATGTGTTCTTGGAGATGTTCAGAACTTCAGCTTTCACAGTGGTAGCTATGGTAGTCATGGAGGAGGAAGGGTCCGACAAAAGACTCTCAGAGTCTCTAAGGCTGTGTGACAGTCCATCTTGAAAAGTAACATGCAAATTGGCTGTCTTTGGATGTTCAGGATCCAAGGAAGTAGGCGGGTCCAAGGAAGTAGGTGGATCCAAGGAAGTAGGTGGATCCAAGGAAGTAGGTGGATCCAAAGAAGTAGGTGGATCCAAGGAAGTGGGCGGGTCCAAGGAAGTAGGCGGGTCCAAGGAAGTAGGCGGGTCCAAGGAAGTAGGCGGGTCCAAGGAAGTAGATGGATCCAAGGAAGTAGGTGGGTCCAAGGAAGTAGGTGGATCCAGGGAATGGGGTTTAGAGAAAATGCTATTTTCAGTTTCATCTTTCTCCTTACTGGATGCCCCCTCACCAGAGGGCTCCTGCAAGTCTATATCTCTGCTGGATGGCACCTCCTCCCCCTGCTTAAGGCCGCATAGAAAGAACACGCTCTCAGGCACAGGTAGTGAGTCCGTCAGAATGTTCTTACTGTCAATGGCACATAGAGATGTGAGGCTTCCAAGGGTGTGGAACATGTGGCTGTTGAGCACTTGGTAAGGACGGGCCACCATACTGCCCATCTCCCTCAACATCCTGGTGCAGCGGCCGAAGAAGTCCAAGGAAGAAGGTGAGGCAGACAGGAGGAGTCGTATACGGGCAGTGCAGTACATGTTGGCCAGAGCCCACAGGAGGGGGAGGATGGGACAGAGGAGGGGGAGGATGGAGTAGCCTTGCAGCTGGAGCAATACCTCAGGCCAGGCGCCGAAGTCAGGCCTAAGTGTGGAATAGCGAATAACGCTGAAGACAAGAGAAATAAATAGGTAAGCGATTGATAAGATGCTGCACAGGGCCAGCCCAAGGTTTAGCTGCCTGCTCAGCATGCTCTTGTTAGGTTGCAACCTGACAGCTTGCTCAAGCAGTGACACAAGTGGAGAGCTTTTGATTTCAAACTTCAATGGCACTTCCTGTGTTATAAATCTTGTGGTGTCCTCAGGTGGCTGGGCCACTTCTCCAAACAGCTCGTCAGGCAGTACGGAGCCCTTGGGAAACTCCACCCCCTCCTCAGAACCGAGAAGCCTCACATCAGCTGGTGTGGTGGCGCCTCTCCAAAGTTGGATGACGTCGCCCTCTACCAACAGGCTCGTCGGTAGGTTTACCACGACCCCATCTCGAAACGCGGGAACTGTGAAGTGCCCGCGTGGAGTGCAGAGTGCTTTAGAGGGATAAGATGCTGCGGTCCACGGGCAAGGGGACGAAAGGAGCGCACTTACCCGTCCAAGAAGACGTCTCATACTGTGAGTCCTCACCGTGTATAACTCCAGGACGAAGAGGAAAGCATTTAATACAGACACAAAAATAAGCAGAAGCCCTTCGAACAACACGCCTCCGTTATTCCCGTCGCTCAGAGCAAACGTTAAGATGAGTGCGGCGCCCGTAGAAACCGTAAGAGCCCAGTTTAAGACAACATATGGTGGCTGCAGCAACTGTTCCCTCCATGAAATCCTGGCATGGTTGCTGGCCGAGTGGTAGAGTTGGCGGTGGAGACATAATTGAGCTTCTTGTGATGTCAAACCAGCCATCACGATGGTACTCTCGTTCCCAGACCCAGGCTATCATTGACGCTACAGTTTTAAAATAATCACATCAGCATATGAGTATGATAAAGCGAACTGTTCACGTCGCCTCGTAACAGTACTTTCGCGCACTGCTGTTCAGGCCGCAGTTTTCCATAGCAGCCGCTATTTTCTCGTAAGTGAACATATCGGCATCCCGACTGCGGCAAACCCGTAACATGTTAAAAGCCTTCATGTGTTCTCCCTTGCTCGCCTCGCTGACTACTTCATTTTTGAGGATCTCGTAGTTCATACCCAACGCTATGCCTAGCTCCTCCCACTTCGTACCCACGTCTCTGGCAATGTTCAAGAGTGTTGTGTCGTCTGTCACCATGCCGACCTTGATCGACGGCCGCCCCTTTTTGGGGACGCCCGCCTCCTTTCCAACGCCCTTCTCTTCGCGGGCTTGGGCCAGTTGAGCTGCCGGATATCAACAACGTAATGCACCGCGCTACGTACGCCAAGCTTCAACGCATCGTACCTTCCAGCTCTGTAACATACGGTGCGTAAACAGCCTCTTCTTTAAGACGTGCAAGGAATTTAGCAAATGCGAGCTCGTCCATTTGTACGGCCCTCTCTAACGCCCCCAGTACTCTGAGATTCCTCTCGTACGTAGCTCCTGGTTCCCGCGCCTGTTCCCAATCACTCTGTGTGATTAGTGAGTCACTATACAGCAAAGTGGCCACTGGCGTGGGGTCTAGCGTCCTGGCCAGTCGGTCCAGATTGCGCTTCAAGACGTACGAAGCCATGCTTGCGAGCAAACAGCCCGCTGTGATTCAAAACCTCCGGGTGACGTAATATACTTCTTTTGTAATCACCAGGGGAATAATATAATATCTATGTTGTAGGCAAACACACACACACACACACACATACCACACACACACACACACACACACACACACACACACAAATAAAGAACACAACGTAAATAAAAGATACGTCAGTAATAAAAGGACTAGCTCTGGAGTGTATTAAAATCGCAACTCTTCTTAGGATCACAGTTCTACAGGAGGTGTGGTTCCAGAAGGAGGAGCTCTTGTAATCTGAACTTTTCCCACAACGTCATAGCCAAGCACCGTATCTTCCAGCTGCTCTTTACTCAATGCCTCTACCTTCAGCCGGTGATCAACAACCTCATATCCCGCAGAATCACTGTTGGTGACCTGAACAACAGTGTCATATCCAAGGGCGACATCTTTAACCCTGTCTTGTTGAGGTACGAGCCTCTGAGTGCCAACTTCAGCATATCCAGCCTCCCCACCCACAAGGGGCTGGGAGGGGGCAGCAGGGGGTTTACTCACTGTAGCGTAAGAAGGCTCCCCCACGGGGTCCAGCAGAAGCTGCAGTGCTTCATCAGAGTGCAAAGGTATTGGAGGCGAATCTAGATCTGGGAACTCGAGATTAACTGACGATGGTGGTGGCGGTAACAATGGATCTGGAGATGGGTCTGGGGACGAGAGGCGGGGCGACGGCTCAGAGGTGTCCCCCTCATGGTAGGACTGTCTCTGTTTGCGCAGCTCATGCTTTAGCTCGACGTCCACCTTGGAGTAGAGAGTACCGTCATTGGCCTGTCTCATCTGCACATCTGAAGCAATATGTCCCATCACGCCTGGTGTGTGGACGCTGGGGGTGGGGTTCCCAAGTAGTGGAGCTCCACCCACTGATGGCTTGTGTTCGGCTGCTACAGGGACGTCCACTGCTTGTATTGTCACCTGCGACGGAGGGTTTACTGACAATGGTTTCTTTAAGGACACACCTCTCCTCACTTCCCTTAGCTCAGGGGGCACAATGGCATAACCCTGGTCGTCATGGTTAATGGGTGGGGCACCGGGTGACTCCTCCTTCTTCCTGGCCACTTTAAGTTCAGAAGGAACCACTACATATCCCATCTCATCGTGCTGCAGGATAGGCAGCGGAGACTGACCCCCGGCCCCCAATGTGGAGGACAGCCCCCCGGCCCCCAATGTCGGGTCCTTTGTCACCTTAGCATACCCCATGTTCATTACCTCTCCAACAGATGTCTGGTCCCCAGTCTCATTCTGGCGACTAGCTAGGATAGATTCAATCAGCTCTCGGTCCACTTTGGCGTACCCAGGCTCCTCAGGTACCCCAGGGTCCTGACACGCCCCCTCCTTCTTAACCATATCGTACGCTGGGTCATCATCGTCTGGCTCCTGAGGGACAGAGGCCTGGGCACCCTGCAGTTTAAGAATGTCCTCCCTCTTCACACTGTCGTATCCAGGTTCATCCATGAGGTCTATGCTCTGGACATCTCCATCCTGTTGGGTGACTACCCGCTTCACGGTGTCATAGCCAGGCTCCTCCTCCTTGCCCCTAGACTCCTCCTCCCTGGGTACGAGGTCATAGCGGGGGTCGTCGGGTTCAAGCATCCTCGGCTTTGGCATCACCATAGCGGCATTGGAGCCACTCCCCCCAGAGTCCTCCGTGATCTCTGGGAGGGGGAGGTCGGGGAGGGGGAGGTCGGGAAGGGGGAGGTGGGCCCGGTCACTGAAGAGGGCCAACTTAGGCCCCGCCCCCCTCATGGCGGGGGGAAGGGACATGGTCTTGTCCACTGGATGATGGAAAGATGGCAATTCAGTGGAAGCATGTAGTCGGGTTCCCCTTCCACCGCTGCTGGAAACGTCTGTTGGAGGCGCTGGTAGAGGAAAGATGGGAGCAGTGGGATGGGGAGGAGAGGCAAGGGTGTGGTCATCTATTGATTCCTTCTTTTTCTTGAAGAAGGTAGTGAAAGCACGCCTTCTACCATCCTTCTTGGGTGAGACCAGTTCCCCTCCCTTAGGGGAACCTGGTGAGACGTCCACCACCTTCAGTTCCTCAGGTACACTCTCATACATTTCATCAGGACTTTTATCTCCATTGGACACATTGACCGAATCATACATCCTGTTGTTCGGTATGGCCACACCTACTTTGTCATCCTCAGAGATGATGTCGTACATTTCCTCGAACTGTTCACTTCGTTGGCGGGGAATGGCGGGAAGGGGTTGGTGGCTGCTGAGCCTGGATGATGCCGTGGTAGTGGGCGGGGCTGAAGCAGTGGGCGGGGCTGAAGCACCTAAGTGCTCAGGGGTGGTTAAGGATCGTCCACGATTGGTATGGGCCACACCCACATGCACAGGGGCATTGTGTGGGCTGGCTGAGTCAGGCTGATCAGATGAGGAGCGAAGCCTTGAAGCAGCAATACTGGTGGTCTTTGATTTGTCAGATACAGAAGCGTATGGGAATCCATCTTCAACCACCATGTTGGCAGAAACAGTTGCAGCTTTTGTAGGTTCCAATTCACTGCCAACTTTTTTAGAGGCTACAGACGCATATGGGAATCCATCTTCAACCAACACATTGGCAGAAACAGTTGCAGCTTTTGTAGGTTCCAATTCACTGTCAACTTTTTTAGAGGCTTCTGATGACACAGACGCATATGGGAATCCATCTTCAACCAACACATTGGCAGAAACAGTTGCAGCTTTTGTAGGTCCCAATTCACTGTCAACTTTTTTAGAGGCTTCTGATGACACAGACGCGTATGGGAATCCATCTTCAACCACCATGTCTTTTACATGAACCTTTGCTTGGCTATCATGTACCGGCTCTTTCATTACATCACGATCACCTGATGCCGGAGGGTGTGGGTCACTCTGCTTGAGGTGTGCTTCAGATGGAGTAGGCTGGCTGGAACTATCTGTACCTGCCATTGTTGACTCAACCACCGTTATGTCTGTAGAAGGCTGGTCACGGGTGGGCTGCTCTCCTTCAGATTGGGACTGGGTGAGAAGAGGGACATTATCGCTGGCCGTTAATGCATTCTGGTTGGTCGCCGGGGTGGGGTCCACCTGAAAAGTGCAACAATGAACACTTCAACAGGACCCGGGGAGGTATAGACTTACTATTACTGACATAGTGACAGTATGAGTCTCCACATTATTTCCTGCGATCTCTTCTACCCTGAGGCAACAAATGAATGACATTGCGGTAAGTACAGGGCAGGGTGGGCACTTAATAGGGGTGAGGAGGGCACTTAACAGGGTGAGGAGGGCACTTAATAGGGTGAGGAGGGCACTTAATAGGGTGAGGAGGGTACTTAATAGGGTGAGGAGGGCACTTAATAGGGTGAGGAGGGCACTTAATTGGGGTGAGGAGGGCACTTAATAGGGGTGAGGAGGGCATTTCGTAAAGCAGTAGCTCCTGCTGCACTACAACCTGATAAAGCTTTAGAGTTAATTTAATGTCTGGCTACCAAGTAAATCATTGTGTGTGTGTGTGTGTGTGTGTGTGTGTGTGTGTGTGCGTAGTAGTTTCAATTGTTCCAACAAATATACAATTACTACCAGTTTCACTACCATCAACATAGGCTCCTCCCACAACCACCAGGTGATGACAACATATGACATCACAGAATCAAAATCATACCATCACCACTATTTCTATTTCAATATGAATTACTGGAACCAATTGAACTAACTTGTTGCCAGGAGATACGGGGATAGGGTCATAGGAGGAGGAGCCTTTGGTACACAGCGCCATGGCAACAGTCAGCCCCAAGAGACATGCCACAGCAAACACCACTGACAAAATGGCGGACAATGGAAGGGAACCAGCAGGAGTGAGGTGGACCTCACTTAAAGGAACGTTCCTTTGAGGTCTTGTGCTACGCTGCATTTGAACACCATCTGTTGATAGAAGTAGGGGGGAAGCAGTGTTTTGAGTTACAGCAGCTTATCCTGTGCCCCTCCCCCTCCTTCCACACACCCTCTCCTCATCCCCACTCCTCTCCTCATCTCCACCTCCCTCCTCATCCCCACCCCTCCCCTCATCCCCACACTGCTCCTCATCTCCATCCCACAACACTCCTCATCCCCATCCCACACCACTCCTCATCCCCATCCCACACCACTCCTCATCCCCATCCCACACCACTCCTCACCCCATCCCACACCACTCCTCATCCCCATCCCACACCACTCCTCATCCCCATCCCACACCACTCCTCATCCCCATCCCACACCACTCCTCATCCCCATCCCCTACCTCTCTTCACCAGCTGCACACAGCCAGTGCTCAGATCCTGACAAGTGTACTGGACAGTTTCATTGCCTGCTATACCGATATCCATGACAACAGCAAATAAAACCTGTGGAACAGCAAACACCAAAGGATCAATAGCACAGACATATCACAGGACAGACATATGTTTGCACCCTCTGCCCCCCCCCCCCCCCCACACACACACAGTTCCTCGCCATGTTACTGAACTATTCCTTTCTTTCATCATCTCATTAAAATGTGCCTACGTCAGCACTGATTAGGGGTAGGCCATTGATGATGGAATGTGTGCTGGGTGGAGTGTAACTACGACTCCTGTCATCCTTGGTCATTCCGTTACCCCTGGTTACCCCTGGTCATTGTGTTACCCTGTACGCATGTACTCCTCACTTATCTCTGATGTGCAAAAACCTAATGGACACAGATGGTACCAGCTGCCATTACCTGAAAAACTTCATGGATCCTTTGCACTACACCCTGGAACACCCGCCACTTTAAATTTTACCCTGGAACACCCGCCACTTCTAATTTACCCTGGAACATCCGCCACTTGTAATTTACCCTGGAACATCCGGCACTTGTAATTTACCCTCGAACACCCGCCACCCGTACTCTGCCCCAATACAATACTTCATGCCACAGCCGCTTGCGGTATGTCAACAGTCCACAACCAGACCTAACACACATTCTCACAGCCGAGACGCAGGCGTACCGCAAGTACACCTGCTGGGGGTGGGGGGTGTGGGGTGGGTGGGTAACCTGGGGCTCCCTGCACACACCTGCATAGAGCCGTGGTTCTTAAACACCAAGACGTCCGACGTGGCTCCTAAATGAAGCGACACAGTTCCTTTACAGACGTCTGCATCAGCTGCGTTAGGGCCTGTATCGAAGTCGGTATCTTCGAGCGCGTACACCACAGACTTTTCCGCACGACTCCATTCACCAACGCGAGTGTTCGCATTGGTGCTAAACTTCAGTACATCGCAGGGTGTTTGCACAGATAACTCTCCAACTGGAAAACATACTGCAGCGTGAACAACAATTAGGAACGTTATCGCCAAGTAGCGGAAGTTTCCTCCCGAAGCCTTCATGCTCTCGGCTGGCTCTGATGAGGTGGGAGGGGTACGTAGGTTAATTATGTTATCACGTGAGGTCAGGTGGTTGAAATCCACCACGTGTATTATTTTATTCAAAGATGTCGACGGCTACCCAGCTGCTCGTAGGTGGTGAAAGAACCACTGGCCGTTCGGTACGCAGTCAAAATGGTAATGCAAATGTGCATTCCAGTTGTTAGTGTGTCTGTTGAAGCGAAAAATCTCTTGAGTCGTTAAAAATCGCTCTTGTCACCTTCTAGTTATGGCGGCCTTATCCGTTGCCAACATTATCAAGTCATCACTAGGACCAGTTGGCTTGGATAAAATGCTGGTGGATGACGTGGGTGTAAGTTCCTTACGTTGCGTGGTGATGGTGTCAGCTGCTTCAATACTCGCAGGACGTAACAGTAACGAACGATGGCGCCACGATTCTGAAGTTGTTGGAGGTGGAACATCCAGCTGCCAAGGTGTTGGTGGAACTAGCAGAGCTACAAGACCAAGAAGTTGGAGATGGAACTAGCAGCGTGGTACGTTTTGCCTTACGTTAACTTATGGAAGGAGTTGGTAAAAACGGTCTATGATGACTTAACACTTCCATGCCAGTTCTGCTGCTGAATTATGTGATTGAGAATGAAGTGTTGCGTAACTGAGACCATCTTTGTCACCGCTATCAAATTTCTAAAATACTGCAGATTAGATTCCACTACAGTCTACCCTCGATACAGTCCGGTCTATGGGAGCCACCAAAATAGTACAAACGGATAGTAGCGATGCGAAGTTTAGCTTACGAAGGGTTGGTTGGCAAGAGAAAAATAGCAAACATTATCGCGGATGGACCGTATCGAAGCGGACACCATCGAGGGTAGACTGTATGAACAACTTTTAATGGTTATGTTCTTAGATTATACTGTAGTCCAATTTGAAGAGTATACCTTTCCCTAAAACCACAGTGTTGGATATTGCCATCGATATAATTACTGGTAGCTAAGATCACGTCAAAGCATAAGTGTCTTAGGGATATTTACAGCCGAGAGTTATACTAACTGTTCTTCATATCCTACCCAAGGTGATTGTAGCTGCAGAACTATTAAAGCATGCAGAAGACCTCATCAAGCAGAACGTTCATCCTACATCAATCATTCTGGGCTATCGCTTGGCTTGCAAGGAGGCCTGTCGGTATCTGCAGGAAAACCTGACTGTCAAGGTGGATGAGCTTGGCAAGGATTGCATCATCAATGCTGCAAAGACCTCAATGGCGTCTAAAATCATTGGCCCGTGAGTGTTCGCAGCCAGTGATTTAGGTGCGAATGTGTTCATGTTATTTTTAAAATTGCCTGTGTCTAATGACCATCAGTATTTATGGTGTGTATTTTTGCCAGCTAAGTACACCTGGGTAACGAGTGTCCAAAACAAACCTTACCATTACCTCCAAAAATGTTTAGCTACTGTATGTGTTTTTATGTGGTGTCAAATAAAGACATGTGCATATAGGCTGCAAACGTTCTGAAGCTGAGCATGCCTCTTTTTAAAAAAGGGATTCTGACTTCTTTGCAAACATGGTGGTTGATGCAGCAATGGCTGTGAAAAGGACCAACCAGAAGGGTGAAGTGAAGTATCCCATAAAGGCAGTGAATATCCTCAAGGCTCATGGTCGCAGTGCTAGGGAGAGTGTTCTGGTGGATGGGTATGCGCTGAACTGCACAGCTGCCTCTCAAGGTAAGGGCTATGAGGTAGTATAGAATGTATCAGTAATTGCACGTCCAAATATTCAGCATGGAACATTTGCTTTGAGCAACACTTGGGATTAATTGCTCATATCTAGAATTTATCTGACCATAAACAATTAGCCAATTAGTGCATGGGGGATTATGGTAGGCACTGTCCTGGTGATAAAGAAATGGGTTGAGGTGGTAGCACGTAGGGTGGGGGGTTATGGCAGTTCTTTGACTTCCCCACTCCATTAGCCATGCCCTTCAAGGTCACCAAAGCCAAGATAGCTTGTCTGGACTTCAGCCTGCAGAAGGCAAAGATGAATCTTGGAGTGCAGGTGGTTATCAGTGATCCAGAGAAGCTGGATGCCATCAGACAAAGGTAGTTGTATTGTTGATAAAGGGGGTGGCAGGAGAGGAAGGTTAATGCTAAATATGTATGCTTTTGTGGCTTGCTGTGTTGGACAACAGGGAATATGACATCACCAAGGAACGCATTGGAAAAATCCTGGCTGCAGGTGCTAATGTTGTCTTGACAACTGGAGGCATTGACGACCTTTGTCTGAAGTACTTTGTGGAAGCCAATGCAATGGCTGTGAGGCGCTGCAAGAAGGAAGACCTCAAGAGGATATGCAGAGCCACAGGAGGTGGGTGTGGCTAAGGCATACATACCTGTAACCAGTTTTGCACGCATACCTGTAACCCTACAAGATCCTTTTAAGGGAAGTGTTTATTGTACCTTTGTTTTGCATGAGTTACTTAGTTCTAGTTTTCTTGTTTGTAGTACTCCCATTGGTCGGTGTGATGTGTATGGTCAATGATGACTCGACACTTCTATGCCAGTTCTGCTACTGAATTCATTTGATTGAGAATGAAGTGTTTTAAGACTGAGGCCATACTTTCATGCTTAGTGTCGGACAGTAGTCTAGTGCCTCAGGTGTAGTGCATGGGGAGGGGAGGGGGTTATGTCGCCTTGTTTGAGAGTGTTATGTCCTACTTCAGCATCTCTAGCAGTCAGTCTGGTGAACCTTGAAGGAGAAGAGACATTTGACGCAGCCCTGCTTGGCTCAGCTGAAGAGGTGTCGCAAGAGAGGATTTGTGATGACGAACTAATTCTCATAAAGAAGCAAGTTATTAGGTTGTGTATGCTCACAGCCTTTTGATGAAGTCTCTTTTAGACCAGCTGCCCATTCTGCTGCTTCTATCATACTGAGAGGTCCCAATGATTTCTATGTGGACGAGATGGAGCGATCCATTCATGATTCTCTGTGTGTGGTGAAGAGGGTGTTTGAGTCCAACTCTGTTGTTCCTGGGGGTGGGGCTATTGAGACAGCACTCTCCATCTACCTTGAAAACCTGGCGACGTCCATTGTAAGCCCCCTACCAACCATCCCAAATAGTGTTTCTATGTTTATTGTGGCTGATCTGGGCACCCCTTAGACATCCAGGGAGCAGCTGGCAGTAGCGGCCTTTGCGTATGCTCTGCTTGTTATCCCCAAGACCTTGGCAGTGAATGCTGCACAGGACTCCACTGACCTGGTGGCTAAACTGAGGGCTTTCCATAATGCTGCACAGGTCCAGCAAGACAAGCAGTCGCTTAAGTGGTGAGCGTATATGCAGGTGGTGTTCTGATTGGTGGATGCATGATAGCAATGAGTCTAGGGCATTTAAATGGTCAATGATGACTCGACACTTCTATGCCAGTTCTGCTGCTGAATTCATTTGATTGAGAATGAAGTGTTTTAGACTGAGGCCACACCCCTAAAAACTTACGTAAATGATGTTTTAAGCAGATGGATTAAGCACTCTAAGGTGGTGCATTATGAATCCAGCATTATTTTATATTTGCATTAATAACTGATTTTTCACCCTCCCATGTTGTCAGGGTTGGACTTGACCTCATCAATGGTGTAGTTAGAGACAACGTTAAGGCTGGTGTTCTTGAGCCAGCTGTAAGCAAGCTGAAGAGCTTCAAGTTTGCAACAGAGGCGGCCATTACCATTCTGAGGATAGATGACATGATCAAGATAGCTCCAGAGAAGAAAGACCCCAGAGATGAGGCCGATATGTGCCGTTAAAGATTGACTTGTACTGCATGGAGGGTGTCCGTTGTGTGTATCAACAAAATAATAAAAGAACCGCATTAGTAAGAGTTTGGGAAATACTGTAAGTGGGCAAGTGCCTGGCAATTGACAAAGAGTAGGTCCTCATTTTATCATTGTGTGTTGACTTTTACTTAACAGTTGAAGATGGCGTCACGACGAGTGGTTGGGCTCCCTTTTCACAGCAGCATAGAAATGCTAGCTAGTATCTTGTTCCGCACAGCACAACTATACTAAGCTTACACTAATGTCCCCATAAAAAGCAAGTGCATATCTCGTGGCTCCGAGTAGCTGTTGGATAAAAGTAGTATGCAAACGCTTTATTTTTTATTTTTTATAATTAACTTGGAATCTTAAGTGTAGTCCTGAAATGACTAAATGTGTAATCTGATTTTGACAAGTTTTAATTTGTCAAAACATCAGCTCGTCCCCGTCCTTAATTATCTTGTGCCAACATGTACTACGTAAAATATCGGTAACTGTTTGACTAAACTATAATTGGATTCATTAGTTGCATGATGCATTGTCCAAGTGTATGCCACGCTTTCTTGTTATTCGCTTGCCGTATATCTATCTTAGAGGCGCGCGTACAATTTGTAATAGTATACTGGACCGGTCTCTTTCATAGAGCATAAAAACTTTTGTGTTTGTGAAAGTAAAATGGAAGCAAACGTATCCACTACGATCGAGAAAGGTGAGGTGTTTCATCGCTGGATAGCAGGGGACTCACGGTAACTTCGCAGATTTGTGCGCGTGATCTCGGCTTATACGCGAGACGACATGCATACAAGACACGCGTGCATACACCACGTTTGGTTTGGTGACGATAACAAGGGTTTGTGTGGCGCTCACGGACAGGTTTAACCCGTTAAATCTCTTGTTTTGCAGACGCTAACCACAGCCACACCCTCCCTCCTGACAAGAGGCAGTTTGAAAAGGAGATTCGTGTGCTCGATGAGGAAATAAAGAAAAGGGAAACGCAGCTGGTGAGTGTGTGTGTGTGTGTGTGTGTGTGTGTGTGTGCGTGTGTGCGTCTCTTTTGACCAGTGTTCGACTTTACGGCCTCTAACAGAAGCAAATCCCTCAACACTCGGCCCAAGAGATTGCCAGTGAACTGACGGCCATTGCTGGTCAACTGCAGGATATAGAGGCCAGAAATGGCCCTGCATCAGCTGAGGTCAAGGCTACAGAAGACGAACTAAGAAAGTTGGGGGACAAGTTGGTGCAGAGGGTCAGTGTAAGAGGGCTAAGTGTGGTTAAGGGTGGAGGAGTGTGTGAGGAGTGTGGGTAAGGGTGGAGGAGTGTGTGAGGAGTGGTTAAGGGTGGAGGAGTGTGTGAGGAGTGGTTAAGGGTGGAGGAGTGTGGGTAAAGGTGGAGGAGTGTGGGTAAGGGTGGAGGAGTGAGTGGGTAAGGATGCATGTACCAGGTGTTTTATACAAAACTTTTTACAGCGGGATGATGCAAGTAAGCTTATGGTTGGACTGAAGCACAAGACTCAGGCAGGCTTTGATGGGTCTATAGGGTAAGTTATATACCTTAAAAGAACACGGGGATTCCCCAATTTCTGGCATACACAACAACCATTCGCTTAATTACATCAGTAGCCTGGCTTTTGTTTATGTTGCAGTAAGTTAGAAAGCCAACTTCAATCCAAACAATTCTCCACACAAGAGGAGAGGAAGCTGATGGTTGAGATTGAGAACCTAAAGAAGTCTAAAGAAGTGCTCAAGTAAGCCTCCTTCCTCCCTCCTCTTTCCCCTCCCCTCCTCCCTCCTCCATCCTTATTGGCTCTAGGTACTCATCATGTGGCCTGTCTCCTCTCCCTCCCTTCCTCCCCCTCCCTTCCTCCTCCCCTTCCTCCTCCTCCTCCCTTCCTCCTCCCCCTCCCTTCCTCCTCCTCCTCCCTTCCTCCTCCCCCTTCCTCCCCCTCCCTTCCTCCTCCCCCTTCCTCCTCTCCCCTTCCTCCCCCTCCCTTCCTCCTCCCCTTCCTCCCCCTCCCTTCCTCCTCCCCTTCCTCCCCCTCCCTTCCTCCCCCTCCCTTCCTCACAGAGACTACACTGAAGCCAAGAATGATGTTGACAAGCTGACAGGTGACCAGGAACAGTTAAGGAAGAGGCGTGACGTATGTTACCTAGCTACCTGCTGCCACGCCCCTCATCTGCCTGTCCCTCTCTTTACCCAAGTCATTGTATCGTCAGAGGACAGATAACAGACGTTCTGTGTCTGTGCTAAAGGACAAGCAGGCTGAACTGAGGAAGCTACAGCTTGAAGAGAAACAAAAGGAACACCAGGCTTCAAGGGAGACCCTGAAGAAAGGTATGTTCTTCCCTACAGCAAGCCTCTGAGTATGTACTCCTTCACTTCTTTCCAGAAATTGATGCTCTTTACAAGAAAAGGGCATCAATTAGAGAAAACTTTAGGCAGCAGATGAGTGCTTACCTTGCACACAAACAATCTGAGGGGACCCATAGGGGGGAGGAGTCAAGGAGGAGGGAGGAAGACAGGAGATTAACAAGAGAGGCAAGGCTGAGACGCAGGTAGGAATGGGCACTACTGTGAAGGTGTGGGTGATGTGTGAGGGAGGGAGGTGTGGGAGATGTGGGTGGACATGTGAGGGAGGTATGGGTGGACATGTGGGAGGTGGGGGTGGACATGTGGGAGGTGTGGTGATAGTGTTCACTGAGTGACATCATACAAATCCTATAAATACCTCCACACGCATCCACTCACACACACATGCACACACACACACACACACACACACACACACACACACACACATCCCATCCCTCACCTTAGAGAGGTGGAGAAGGAGATGGCATCAGACTGGCAAACACAAGAGAAGAGGCTTACCTGTTTGGCTCTAATAACCCACCTCTCACAGCTAACTCAGCAATGTGATGGAGATGTCTCTTCCTCCTCCCCCTCCCTCCCTACTGAGGGTTCCTCCTCCCCCTCTCTCCCCACTGGGGACCAGGAGGCTCAGCTTACCACTGCAAGTGAAGATGCTAAATATGGTATGTGGGTGTATAGATGTGTTGATAACCTTACACACACACACACACACACACACACACACACACACACACACACACACACACGTTGTGATCCTTTAGTTGCTGTGCCTGGTAGATTTCTAAGGCGCAAAGGCGATGATGAAGATGAGGAGTTTGTAAGCAGCCGTCGTAGAAGCAAGAAAGACAAGAAAAGAGGTGGAGCCTCCAGTGCAAAGGTTAGTTATCAAGTGTTTACATGTGTGTACACATTTAGAAGTGTTTCTTCCCCTCCCCCTACCAATTAAGACCATATCTACAAATGTGCTTGACTCGTGCATGTGTTCAGCATGTGCCCTTAACCTGTTGTGCATGTGTTCAGCATGTGGCCCTTAACCTGTTGTGCATGTGTTCAGCATGTGCCCTTAACCTGTTGTGCATGTGTTCAGCATGTGCCCTTAACCTGTTGTGCATGTGTTCAGCATGTGCCCTTAACCTGTTGTGCATGTGTTCAGCATGTGCCCTTAACCTGTTGTGCATGTGTTCAGCATGTGCCCTTAACCTGTTGTGCATGTGTTCAGCATGTGCCCTTAACCTGTTGTGCATGTGTTCAGCATGTGCCCTTAACCTGTTGTGCATGTGTTCAGCATGTGGCCCTTAACCTGTTGTGCATGTGTTCAGCATGTGCCCTTAACCTGTTGTGCATGTGTTCAGCATGTGCCCTTAACCTGTTGTGCATGTGTTCAGCATGTGCCCTTAACCTGTTGTGCATGTGTTCAGCATGTGCCCTTAACCTGTTGTGCATGTGTTCAGCATGTGCCCTTAACCTGTTGTGCATGTGTTCAGCATGTGCCCTTAACCTGTTGTGCATGTGTTCAGCATGTGCCCTTAACCTGTTGTGCATGTGTTCAGCATGTGCCCTTAACCTGTTGTGCATGTGTTCAGCATGTGCCCTTAACCTGTTGTGTTCTCCTTCACCTGTCATCTCACAAGGCATTCAGAAAGTTTAACCACAATGCAACCATTATTAGCCAGTTTGTGTCGTTGGGACTGACCCCTCCACTGGTGCAGTCAGACATACCTCAGTGCATCAGCCAGCTGCATGAAGTGATGGTGAGTTCTCTTCTGGCTACTCCCACCACCATACCTTCACCCATCTCCATACTTAGGCATCATGTGAAACCAAATTACCCGGGACAGACTCTGAGACTGGGGACTCGGGCATTGGTGTTGAGGTGTTGAGCCAAGAAGAACTGTCAGAATACTCCCCCAAGGCTCCTGTGACTCCACCCCCTGATCCTATTTCTACTGATGATGAGTCACATGCCATGGTCGCCTACATGAATGCTGGTGGGACAAATGTTACCATGACTACCCATACAGACCACACATCTGATGTTGGTGGTGCTGGTGTGCCTACTGTTCCCACAGTAACCACCAACCTAACCACTGGATCAGGATAGTCACTTGCCACCACCTGCTTATCCTCAGGAGCCAATGAGCTTCAATATAAAATTATGCATTCAAGAATTTGAACTATATTGAAGTCACATACATGTCAGCTGGTGGCCTTGGACACTTCCATGCTATGTTTAGTAATATATTTATTTTTGTATTGCACATATGTGGTATCATCTAATACCGTGTGTCTGCAGCCACTGAAAGGTGTATTTGGAAAGTCTATCAACTTCTATGTCTTTACACAAGTAATAAGAATGTTGTGAAATACAAGTAAAAGTATGTGCTGTGCATACAAAGAAAAACTAAAAAATACTGGGGGAGTCTTGAGTTGTGTACATTTACACACAAAAAGGTGAGAATATGGAAAGAATGAATGCAGAAAGGTTTAGTAAGCTTCTGTGTAAGTGGGACCTTTTTGAATACATATGTCTGCAAAAGGCTTGGACTGCTGAACTGATATGGTTCCCTCCTTTGCAAGCAAGAGGCAGGTGTAGAAACGCGAGGCAGCTAGCTTACGACTGCACTTCTTCGTTACGTATGTGAAGTCAATCTCATCCTTGTCTTGAAGCCCGCGACTTATTATCTTCAATACCTGATGTGTTCTCTTCGTCCATCGCTTCTGTTCCATCTCTGCTGTTTGCTTCTCTTCGGTTTCGCCCATGACATCATCACTGTCTGCCTCTTGTGGTTCAGACGACTGAGCCCCTGTCCCCTCCCCTTCTGGCTTTGCCTCCTCCACAGGCACCACCTCCCCCTCCACCGGGGGAGGCGGCACATCATCACTGACCATCTCATCACTGATCATCTCATCATTAGGTAACTGATCAGTTAGAGGGTCATGTTGCTCTGATGGCTGATCTGCAGCAGGCTGATCCCCACCCACCTGATCATCACCACCCACCTGATCATCATGTACCATTTCATCAAGGTTCACTGTCTCATGGTGCTGCTGTTCCAGTATTTCAGTGGTATAGTTTTGGCACACCAGATGGACCAGTTCAGTAGTGATAAATGGATAAGTGGGTTTTGAGAACAGTTGTTCACAGCCTGCCATTTCTTTCCAAGTGAGGGCCTTCTTTGTGGGGGGAGGAAAGCATTTTGGAACAAGAAGATCATCACAGGACTGTAACTGGTCACGTATCTGAGCACTGCTAAGCGACAGAGATTGATCCACTACCAGCTTCCTCTTCCTCTTTGCACGACGCTCCTTGACAACAGTTTCGTCAACTGGCTCGAGAACAAACCCCTCAGCCGTTGAAACGGCCACACCATCCACGTCCATTCTTTCTTCCTCAACCTCTTTGCTCGCCTCTCTGGCATGAGAGACATCCATGTTGTCTATGCTCATGGCCCCAACATGCTGTATCTCATCAAAGTCTTCCTGCATGCTGTCCTTCATGGCTTCTCTCCTGCGCCCAGCCTCCAGCACTGGGTCGTTTTCTTTCTCTGTGAGTATGGAGTCCTTACCCCGGAGCACAGAGTCTTCAGACACCACTGGCTGCATCAGGTCCTCCCTTGCACTGCTGCCAGCCCTGGCCACCTCAGCTTCTGAAGTGTCCTTCTCTTTGGTACTGGTAATCTCAGCAGCGGCAGCAGATATTACATCATCCCCAAAGTCACCACCCAGATCAAGGTTATCAAAGATTTCTGCATTGGTGGAGATGGTGGGTAGGTCCTCTGCCATGGTAATCTCTGCTGCCCTGGCTGGATTGATAGTGAAGCGCTCCTCAACATTGCCACTGCAAGAGGAGATTATATCACACAATATCACTGCTAATAGGTCCAAATCTTCACATTATACACACACACATACACACACACACACACACACACACACACACACACGCTCGCGCGCGCGCACGCACACACGGCTTCCTTCTCAACGAGCCACGCCTATTTCACGTACCCAATCTCAGCCACAGCAGTTTCGAAATTGTGAAACACCTCCGGTATCGTAATAGCCTCAGGTCTGGCCGTCCCTTCTTCAGGAGGTAGGTCAACCATACCAGGCCTGAACGCCATGCGTATCTTGGCACATGCCTCCCCGAGGTCGCTGACAAGATACTTTTGTTTGCGAGAGTATATCCGTACGACACCAAGCAGAAGGTGTCCTGATGTGCGAAGGGCTAGTTTCACTTTCGGAGATATGATATCTTCTACTGTCTTTTCAACATCAGTGTCGAATATATTCGCTTTGGTCAATTTCTTATCCCAGTGGGCAGCAAGCCATACTTTGGCAAGAGGCCCCTTCTTTGCTAAAACGAAGGTACCGTAGAACATCCTTCAGTAGATAAAAAAGGAAAAGAACCGTATTATATTATTGGATACATTTGGCCTACATCTCTGACTCTACCCACCACACGTACGTGGCGCTATTGTGATAACACCTCGGGGCGAATATATTTACCGTAAGCCGCAGCCAAATGGTATGACCCACAAAGGTTAGGTTTCGGTTCTACATCTCTAGCAGCCTCTATGCACACTTACCTGCTTGGTTCTTAAACTGCTTTGGCCCGCCAAAGTGCTCCTAGGCAACAGATCTTGCTTCCTGTGTATCTCAAATTCACAGCCGGCAAATCAGTCCGCCATTTATTTAGTAACAACGCGCATGCGCGCATAATTAAGCATATGGCTAACAAAAGGGCTTTACAGTACCAAACAACAACACTATCCTTGGGGACATGTCAGCAGTGCAGTCACTTGGATTTCTTGGCGCTGGGCGCATAGCTAATGCTCTCGTGAGAGGGTTCTTGTCTGCAAGTAAGCCTTGTATTCATGCATATTAATAGCTTTGTGACGCCTTGCGGCTATCAGATATGCTCCCTCAGAGCAGCATATATGCATCAGCGAGATCAAAGGGCAGTTTGGATGAAATTAGGGTACGTCCAAAGGTTCCATGAAGCAGTTCCTTCATGAATCTCTCTCGTTTCAGAAATTCGGTATCAATGTCACGCATGACAACAAAGAGGTCGTAAAAAACTGTAAATTTGTGTGGATCACGGTGAAGCCACACGGAGTGTGTAGCGTATTGCGGGAGGTGGCTCCCTTTGTTACTAGAGATCACATATTTATATCCGCTGCTGCCGGCATATCTGTGTGTAACATGGAGAAGGTAGGTCCCTCCAGTTCCACGCCACTACAGTGATATCACCTAGTGATGTGTGGACACGGGGGCTAATATGCGCAGTGACTGCGTGTTAGATTACATTAAGCGCAACTACTTCGGACTTTGATTTAGTTAGCGCGGATTAATTCTTGCGTACTGTATAAATAGACTAACTATTCCAATTAAAGCCTGATTGTGATGTGTAAAGCCTCAGGATCAACTTCCTTGGGCTGCAGAGTAAACCAGTGCATATGTGTGGTGTCCGTTTGTACTTTGTTTATGCAGTAATTATATCTTGTCAAATTGATCTATGTACAGTCTTATATCCATGACATAACCAGTCATCATGTGATGTTGTTTTCCATGTTGCCATGGAGTTTAACATATTGGTGTGTGTGTCTCCATTGCATGTACATGTTTTGGCCCGCATTGAAACAACCACTTTAATAACCAAGTCTATATAAGTTAGCCCATTATTACATAAGGGGCAGGGGGCAGGGGGGTATGGCACAGCGGGAGATGGTGCAGGGGGGGGGCAGGGGGGTATGGTACAGCGGGAGATGGTGCAGGGGGGGCAGGGGGGTATGGCACAGCGGGAGATGGTGCAGGGGGGGCAGGGGGGTATGGTACAGCGGGAGATGGTGCAGGGGGGCAGGGGGGTATGGCACAGTGGGAGATGGTGCAGGGGGGGCAGGGGGGTATGGCACAGCGGGAGATGGTGCAGGGGGGGCAGGGGGGTATGGTACAGCGGGAGATGGTGCAGGGGGGGCAGGGGGGTATGGCACAGTGGGAGATGGTGCAGGGGGGGGCAGGGGGGTATGGCACAGCGGGAGATGGTGCAGGGGGTATGGTACAGCGGGAGATGGTGCAGGGGGGCAGGGGGTATGGCACAGCGGGAGGGGGGGCAGGGGGTATGGCACAGCGGGAGATGGGGCAGGGGTTATAGTTGCAACTCTTCTACATGTAACTGTACAACATCATTTTGTGTGTGCTGATTGATTATTATGCACCACAACAGCAACCCTTTGGTTAATATTTCATCAGACTATATGAAACTATATTGACATACATGTTTGTAGTTTTAATACTTTTAGGAGCATCTGTGGGTAAGGACAACACATTGATGGATAGAAGCAAAATTTGAGGCTTTGTTAGGATAGCCTACCATTAGTTTTGCTTTCCTTTTTTTTTTCTTTTCTAGCTTTTTTTTCATTCTCCATTTCATTTGTGGCATTCTGCTTGTTCTGTTGTGTGTTCACACTACAAACAATATTTAGCACAGACACCAAATAATGAACTAGTCACAACTAGGTGAAGTTATAGATCCAACAAGAAAGGACACACACACATACCTCTTTTGTTGATCTATGTGGTGGCATATTGAAGCCTTACTGCTCCTTGTTCCCAGAACCTTCCCCCGGACACAAAGGTTTTCAGAACCATGCCCAACACACCAGTGTCAGTGTGCAGTGGGGTCACCATTTATACCCCTGGTACCATGGTAACAAGCAAGGACGAGGAAATGCTGGACACAATGCTGTCATCAGTCGGCATCAGCATGAAGATGGAGGAACACTACATGGACATCATCACAGGACTAACTGGGTGTGGACCCACTTATGTAAGTCCAGCATGGTTAACATGATAATCAACTAGTAGGTACAGGTCAAAAAGTGTGTGTGTGTGTGTGGGGGGGGGGGGGGGGTTGGATTAATTATTCATAAGTGGGTGTGTTAAATGTAGGTGCATGTGACTGGTTTTTATGGATGGACTATCGTCCAAATATATGTATATTTGAAGTTACCCATCCGCAGGTAACTGACCTTCTGTATTACGTGTGGTGAAGTACGTAATGAGCCCTTCCAGGTGCATACATGTGTGTAGGATAGCGAGAGTGTACAAATTTTGTAACCATGCCAACTTCATCCTGATTGACCTCCTCCTCCCCCCAAACAATATAAAATGTACCCCTGCCTTTTGTCTTCCTGAAGAACTTTTAATAATCCTTACTGGTTTTAATAATCTCTGCTGGCTCACTGTCACATAGGTACTTGTCAACACACATTTAATTATTCATACTCAATAACAGAAGTGGTCCCCTCCCCCTTCCTGTAGAAGTGGTCCCTCCCCCTTCCTATGCCAGGCTTGCCTTGTAGCATTAACACACAAGTATCAGTAAGAACAGTGTGGTGTCCAGTAATGTGGTATGAGCACTTCTTCATAATTCATAGAGCTCATTCTTTTAAAAAAATCCTTTGGTCTTTGTACCCTCTTCCCCCAGATGTACATGACACTGGATGCCCTAGCTGATGGTGGTGTATACGCTGGAATTCCAAAGCACCTTGCTGTGAAGCTCATGGCTCATACAATGATAGTCTGTCCCTCACTCCTCCCCTAATATCTGACCATATCATGCAATCGCTCCACACACACAGGGTGCAGCACACATGGTGCTGAAGAATGGAAAACATCCTGTGGAGGTGAGCAGTCTAAGGGACTACTATGTACAGGTACACTGTTAATTCCTTTGTGAGCGCCATAGCAACTTATCACAAGCAGCATGTGCCATACCACATTAAGAACAGTATCAACTTCCTAACTCCCATGTAGACTTGACAAATGTCTCGCTAGTACCTATTCATACATGTTTCATACAAATTACACATAGTCACTTTATTACTCCTCCATTGTTGCAGCTAAAAGATGAAGTGTGTTCCCCAGCTGGTACCTCCATACAAGCTGTTCGACTGATGGAGAAGTCTGGGTACCGGGGCATTTTGATGGATGCTGTTCACATAGCCAGCAAGAGGACATCAGAACTAGCTAGACTGAGCAATGGGGAAGAGGAGGATGATGTGGTCAAGAAATGGGATCGCTGAACCTTGTTGCAGAAGGATGGCATATTCATATTTTTATTCCATTTATTATGTAAAAATTAATGAAAATTCTAAAAGCAGGCCAGTGTAACCACGGCAACATAACCATGGAGTGCCCACCAAGTGATGTCATGTCACTCAGGATGTGGTGGTCTCAGCTCCTGTGCTCTATCCATGGCTTTCTTGACAGCCCCCATGAGAGACGCCCTCACTCCTCCTTGCTCCAGCACCTCCAGGCCATGGATGCTGGTACCTCCCGGGGTGCAGCTGACCTCTTTGACCTTGAATACAGTGAAGTGAGGGACAGGTGGCCACACTGAGTGCCTTACCAGAGAAGGGTGTTTCCCTCCCTCTGTGACTGCCTTTCCTGCACTCTGTGAGGAAGATTGGCAAGGGAGTACTAAGCCAAAGGAATACTGGAGTATGCAAAAAAAATTGCTAGGATATCTAGATTACTTGCAGACATGTACAATTCCCACACCAATGGGGTGGTGGTGGTGATAGGGGGTCAGAGAGAAGATTAGGTGATCTTTTCAGACACAACTAGCCAACGGAGTTGGTTTGTAAGTGTGACCGATCACATGACACGCTGCTCATCATACCCCCTCATGTGACCACATGACATGTTGCCCCTCATGTGAACATGCTGCTCATCACACCACAACTAGAAGGGCACACACCTTTTACCAACATACTATCATGGTGTATGCAGCTATCCTCTGTGCCATAGCTCTAGGCAAGCCAACCAACACGCCCCCATCTGCCATGGCTTCCAAGACAACAGACATCTTGAGGAGAGTGAAGAGAAGTTCAAGTGATGCAGTGATTAGGGTAAGCACGTTAACTGAGATTATAACACAGTCACCATCATGGTAACACAATGTATACAAACTTTAAAAGCTTACGAAGGCTATTCCACTGCAACTGAAGGCAGTGAACGCATCCAGGTACTTCTCAGACACCTCTTCGCAGTGGCTGCATAGGCTGAATACACTTAGGAAGGGAGTGGCGTCGGTCTCATTACAAAAGCGTCCCCTCGAGTACACCGTCACGCCGGCACGCACAGATGACGCTACGCTGGGTAAGCTGCGTATAACCGGGAGATGGCCCTGCACCGAGGACCCGCCTATATTCCAGGACACCTCCGTCTATTAAGCCGTAATCGTAAACCGCATGTGTGCAGTTTATTTTGCCCTTACCATTCCTTCAATCTGACTGATAGAAACCGATGTGGCTACGGATACGATTACGGGGCGTAGGTTTTTAGGGGTCACGAATGACTTGCTTAGTTCTGCGTATATGGTCTCCAATTGACCCAAGACTTCAAGCACGTGTTGCGGCCTAATGGCTACTACTATCAGATCCGAAGACAATACAATATCCCGGTTCGACGTGGTCATGGTAACTCCGAAGGCCTAAACACGAGGAAAGTCACGCGACGTTCGGTCATAGCACGTCACCTCACCTTCATCTTTTTATAGTTTTCTGAATCTTCGCTGGTCGCGGAAGCAGTTATGTTCGAAATCGGTACCTGCCCTGCACTCAAGGCGGTGGAATTAGATTGCTTTAAGAGAACCTCCACGTGGCATTACCCGCTGCTATGATTCCCTCCACCAAAGCTCTCGCCATGTTGCCGCAGCCAACGAACCCAATCCTGTAGTGCAGTTTTGGGTCATCTGCCTTTCTCCTTTTTGCCAGCGGAGCCGCATAGGTAGACATTTTGGTCACTGGTCACGTTCCGTATAATTATCCGAAATTTTTTGTGCACTGGGGACCAGACGTTAAAAAAAAAATTGTGCCATAACCACGTGACAAAATTAACTGCCCTTACTTAATATATATACGCAAACATTTGTCATATATGACCTGGTCTGGCCCCCAGCGATTGTGTTGCAACAAACATTCAATCCCCCTCTGCACCTAGCTAACGGTATTGCGCAGGAGCTAGGTGTTATCCTTCCGGTCAGGTAATGGATACAGGATTTTTAGAAGGGGGGGGGGAACACCATTATAAAAAGTTATAATCAGGTGAGAAATGGGCGTGGGGAACCCCCTCCCGCGCGAAGCGCGGAAGCTTTGTACATGTACATGTAATGCAACTTAAAATGCGATTATGAATATGGGGCAGTGCAAGAGAAAACTGGGCTTATGTGATTTTTAATATTTCTTCAATTCAGTTTGCAGTATCGTTGCGACCTTTAAAGCTCTGTCCTTCAAACTTGCTGCATATATTACCGGACCATTTTACTACTGCATTTTGTTGTCGAATGTTTTTTATTTACTCCCTGGGGGGTCCTCATGATTAAACAACCAGAACAGTTAGATTTCAATGGATCTCGATGAAAGAATGCCTTTTCGCGTTCAAATTTGCAGCACATTTACATCACTGCACCCGCTATTTTTTCCGCCTTTTCGTTTGAGATGTGATGAGCGGTTACAAAACTGCGGCGTTTGAAAGTTGTCGTTCATTTATCTTCCGATTGCTCCGCCATTGTGCCGTCATTGCTATTTTAACCCCGTGACTACGAGACACTGCCCATCAAGTGCCCCACCCTCCCTCGAATCGATAGCCCAGGCCATCCGGAGGTGGACCTGGCATTTTGCAAGTTGCTTGTCACGTGAGTATCACTTCTGCGTCTCACACAGGAAAAAGTTTCAAAATCCCAGCCTTGGGTTATTAAAAGTCATCCTGGGATTGAGCGACTAGCATGGGAATATCGCAAAACCATCCTGGGATTTGGCGTCCAGGGTGGGTAAAGCTTAAAAACCATACTGGGTTTGTCGAACAAAAACCATGTTGAAGGAATGAATAAAAACTCAACACGGTTTTTGTTCGACAAACCCAGCATGGTTTTTAAGCTATACCCACCCTGGACGCCAAATCCCAGGATGGTTTTGCGATATTCCCATGCTAGTCGCTCAATCCCAGGATGACTTTTTGTTAAAAAAAAACCCAAGGCTGCATGGGATTTTGAAACTTTTCCCTGTGTCCATCAGTTGCGTAAACGAGTTGGGAGTTTACGGTGGCGCTTGGCCTTGGCGACATGAAAACGTCAAATTGATCGAGCCTGCGTGATCCAATGGCTAAGATAACGTGCGTAAGCTCAAACCCTTTTGCAATCACGTATTGCAGTTGAGCTTGTAGTATGGTTGTTCATTTCTACGAGGGTGATTCGTTTTTTTTTTTTTTCTCGGACACAGGCCACACGTGCTGTCGCTCTTGTATTTGTGACTGAGATATAAACGCTACACATCATCCTACTTAAACTCGCGATCGACCGGTGCAGCGTTTGTGTTTACTGCAACTGCAGGGGCGAATACAGAACTTTCCAAAAGGGGGGGTTGAGACCCACGATACGAAAAGCAGGGTGTGGGGTGTGTGTGTGTGTGGGGGGGGGGGGGGGGGGGTGTGCTGTCCGTTTCAGGCCCGATACGAGATCGAAAACGTGGAGGGGGGGAGGGGGGGGGTGCTGTCCGCTTCAGGCCCGATACAAAAAGCGGGGGGGCTGCTTAGAAGAAGAGGGGGAGGTACTTTATATGAAAGGGGGGGTTTGCAACTCCCAACCCAACCCCCCCCCCCCCCCCCCCCCCCCCCCCTCTGTATCCACCCCTGTGCAAGGTATACATGAAGACAATTTGGAATGGTACGTTACCCTAGTAGTTTACACCCATGCCAGTTTAAAATCCGGTATTATGGAGACTGAGCAGCAAAGCGATGACCAATCAGTTTACACCACTGATGGCATAACATACACTATGCCAGTATTAATTGTGCTGTTGACAATACTCAGACCCCCAAAATTTATGCCTTCAACACATTGGAAATCTTGTACACACAATTGTCTGTATGATGTGTACATTGACTACGTAGTCCCTCACTACAAGTCGCACACAAAATAACTGAGCACACACTCCCACACAAAATAACTGAGCACACACTCCCACACAAAAATATCGCAGTTCTGGGGTAAGCAGTATGCAGTGTGTCCCTTCATATGGCTTGTTTGCATTCAGACTTCATACCACTCGGGTATACTTGCTCAGGACTATTAGATGCACTTGTATGTGTTGGGTCCTCCTGTTCAGTCAAAGAACTTGTGTATGCATGTGACATAGATGTATGGATGTGAGTGTACCTGTATGTGTGGTGTGCATATGTGTGCATGTGTGTATGTGTGTGCATGAGTGTATGCATGTGTATTTGTGTGTGCAAGTGTGTATGTGTGTGGAGGGGATATTTTCTGTTGGAGGGGGACAGAATCTGCTAGTGTATTGTGTCCTTGGAGGACATGATTTGTAAGCCGGTTATGTGCAGATTCCACTAGCAGATTTTGTCCAGGGGAACGATTTCAGTTCACAATGTTGTTGCATAGCTGATAGAATACAATGAGCCAATAGGTGTAGTGTTCAAATTGCATTATGTAGTAGTCCATACAATTGTGGTTTGATACAAAACACCAATCCAACAGCCACTGGTGCTGCCAAACTACTACAGTGCTACTTGTACAGGCCAAGCTTAACTTGTACTCATGTGTTTGTCAGTAGCATTCTATGGTTGCCTTTGTACATAAATTCATAGTGCATTGTGTGTTTGAGGTCAGCAACCTGCCCACAGTCAGCCCCCCTTCCCTAAACTGCATCTGCACTGAACATAGATCTTGACCTGGATACTAAAATTCAAAATAATGTGGCCTGTACAAGTAGCACTGTTGTAAGAGCTCTAGGAAATCAAGTTTGGCTGCACCAGTGGCCAATGGATTGGTGCTTTGTATCAAACTTGGACTACTACATAATGCAATTTCAGTAACAGCACTACACACCAATCCCTGTTGGCTCATTGTATTTTTAATTACATGCACACATAAATGAAGCAAACATACACACACATGCATGCATGCACATGTACAGTCACATGCATACACAGGTTCTTTGAACGGATGGGAAAAAGGAGGACACTTTATGAAAGAGGGGGACATATTTATTTTGCTTGTGGATATTTTGTCTGGGGATGGGATCTGCTATGATACCAGTATGAGCATGGCATGTGACTTAGAATTGGATGTCTCCCAGCAACAGTTGAAGTTTTTGAGACTGGATCCTTAACTCTTTACAGGGATTGAACAGGCTAAGGCTTTGTGGTCTGTCTAGTGTCCTGCATGTGAATGTAAGCGATGTGCTTTACCATGAATGCGTGCATACCTGTGTGATTCTACTCGTTAAGGTATGCTTAGCTTGTATAGATGTTGTGACCATCTATTAATGTAATGAGCCACAGTTGCAGACACAGGCAACACATACAAGTGCATCTAATAGGAGCAAGCATACCCGAGTGGTATGAAGTCTGAATGCAAGCAAGCCATATGAAGGGACACACTGCATACTGCTTACCCCAGAACTGCGATATTTTTGTGTGGGAGTGTGTGCTCAGTTATTTTGTGTGGGAGTGTGTGCTCAGTTATTTTGTGTGCGACTTGTAGTGAGGGACTACGTAGTCAATGTACACATCATACAGACAATTGTGTGTACAAGATTTCCAATGTGTTGAAGGCATAAATTTTGGGGGTCTGAGTATTGTCAACAGCACAATTAATACTGGCATAGTGTATGTTATGCCATCAGTGGTGTAAACTGATTGGTCATCACTTTGCTGCTCACAGGCAACAGTCTCCATAATACCGGATTTTAAACTGGCATGGGTGTAAACTACTAGGGTAACGTACCATTCCAAATCGTCTTCATGTATACATTGCAGTGAACACAAACGCTGCGCTGGTCGAGTTTAAGTAGGATGACGTGTAGCGATTATATCTCAGTCACAAATACACGATCGACAGCACGTGTGGCCTGTGTCCGAGAAAAAAAAAAAACGAATCACCCTCGTAGAAATGAACAACCATACAAGCTCAACTAAATACGTGATTGCAAAAGGGTTTGAGGTTATCTTAGCCTTTGGATCACGTAGGCTCGATCAATTCGACGTTTTCATGTCGCCACGCGCCACCGTAAACTCCCAACTTGTTTACGCAACTGATGGAGACGCAGACCGGTGTAACCAAGTGATACTCACGTGACAAGCAACTTGCAAAATGTCAGGTCCACCTCCGGATGGCCTGGGCTATCGATTCGAGGGAGGGTGGGGCACTTGATGGGCAGTGTCTCGTAGTCACGGGGTTAAAATAGCAATGACGGCACAATGGCGGAGCAATCGGAAGATAAATGAACGACAACTTTCAAACGCCGCAGTTTTGTAACCGCTCATCACATCTCAAACGAAAAGGCGGAAAAAATAGCGGGTGTAGTGATGTAAATGTGCTGCAAATTTGAACGCGAAATGGCATTCTTTCATCGAGATCCATTGAAATCTAACTGTTCTGGTTGTTTAATCATGAGGACCCCCCAGGGAGTAAATAAAAAACATTCGACAACAAAATGCAGTAGTAAAATGGTCCGGTAATATATGTAGCAAGTTTGAAGGACAGAGCTTTAAAGGTCGCAACGATACTGCAAACTGAATTGAAGAAATGTTAAAAATCATAAGCCCAGTTTTCTCTTGCACTGCCCCATATATAATTAGATGAACGGAAGGGGGGGGGGGCACGTTCCCCCCCCCGGGATCCGCCACTGCCTTCCACAGGAAGGGGCCTCCCGTGTCATTGCAAGCTTAAATTTCTATCTCTTACAGATGAGAAAATACGGCACGTTGTATATTATAGTGTATGTACCAACTGAAAAACAATCATATTTGAATAATTACAATACACAACGTTACTCACATGTACATATTATAACGATTCTAAAATTTGTAGGTAAACCTCGTCCCGCGCCAGCTTATTATGAGGTATTCTACCAGTCTTAATATACTAAATTTTACCTCTCCAAATGCCAAAACCTAAGGTAAGTCATGTACAGAAATTTTTTTCTAGCATTCGTAGCACTACATGAATGGCATGGAGCAAGCAGAATCTGACACCTTGATCAGTTCTAAGTGATTAAAACATCAATCAATGCTGTCTACTGAAGGCTTCATTCTTCTTGGTCTCCTAAGTCTGTCCACTCGTAGGAAGGATGCCACCTTCCCAATTTGCTTACTGATGTACGATGTAACTTCATCATCATCATCATTGTCATCAGGGAATGATAAGGCATGCTGTACATCACAAGAAGCCACTGGCTCAACCACTGGCTGATGGATCTGGTCCATTTTGCTCTTCTTTGATGGAGACTGCTCCTCACATTCCATTGAGGATAGTGCTCTCTTTCCAGCTCCCAACGTTGGGGTCAGCACACACAGAGAGAAGGGATCCCTTTCTGTCCCAGGAGAGCACCCTGCTTGCTGTCTGTCAAAGTTTGTTGAAAAGCCATTCAGCTGATTAGAGCCAGGACCAAGGACAGCTCCACCCACAGATAATTCTGCTGGAACCAATGCAGGCTCAAGTAATCCTGAAACTGATGAATGGTGAAGGGATACCGGAACTTCAGTTATAGTTTCCCTGAGTGGGACCGGTTTATTAATTATAGATGTGTCCTTTGAACCACCTTGAGATTCTGTTGTGTCCCCACACTGGGCCTCTGATGGTAAATAAATCATTTCAGAAGTAGCATTAGTGGTGGATATGGTAGAGCTGGTTAATCTGGCATTGGTGCTGATGTGGATATTAGGGGCAGCGAAGGCAATAGTGGAGGTGGGGATGGTGGTGCTATGATTGCTACTGGTGATGGGAGGGAGGACCTGAACCTTATGAAGATGAACAGCAAAGGAGGGAAGCCTGTAGGTGATAGGCTTGGTGGGTGGACAAACAGAGATCCCCTGCAACAAAAGCATGAACATAAACAGTTACATTAATAGCACTGAAAATTACTGCAGTTATAAATAATATGAAGTAATAAAACTGTCCAACAACAAAGGCAGATGCTTCAAACAGGTGTGAGAGAATGAATTTTGATTAAAACAATATTGATTTGTCAGCATTCAGCGAGTGAGCTGACAAAAGGTATATGGACAAAACTGTGAGTACACTCTAAACCTGCTATGTAACATGAGCTATTCAGTTACTTACATGATGGTGACTTTGGTTTACCAGTTCATCAGAAGGGGGTGCAGTTGAGTGGATAGGAGCAGAGTGGAGGGGTGGGACTTGGGGAGGAGCATAGTGGGGTGGGGCATGTGGGATGGGCTGAACATCTGCTATAGACTCTGCACAACAGACCACTAAATTGGGCTCAGATGACAGGGGCGAACCTGATGACCACTGCGGACCTGATGACCCCTGCAAACCTGACGACACCTGCAGACCTGACGACACCTGCAGACCTGATGACCCCTGCAGACCCAATGACCCCTGCAAACCTGACGACACCTGCAGACCTGACGACACTTGCAGACCTGATGACCCCAGCAGACCTGATGACCCCAGCAGACCTGATGACCCCAGCAGACCTGATGACCCCTGCAGACCTGATGACCCCCGCAGACCTGATGACCCCAGCAGACCTGATGACCCCCGCAGACCTGATGACCCCTGAAGCTGTCCCATTGATGATAACTGTTGGACAATAGGTTCATTAGCCTGCAATTCATTAGCATAAACCTCATTTTTAGGAATGTCTGTGGAGATCCCAGATTGGATCAGGTCCTTGAGAGATTGTGGGGCATGACTGAAATGTGAAACCTCACTGTAGGGTGTGTCTGGTGGGACTTCCTTGAGGGGTGTGTCTGGTGGGACTTCCTTGAGGGGTGTGTCTGGTGGGACTTCCTTGAGGGGTGTGTCTGGTGGGACTTCCTTGAAGGGTGTGTCTGGTGGGACTTCCTTGAGGGGTGTGCCTGGTGGGACTTCCTTGAGGGGTGTGTCTGGTGGGACTTCCTTGAGGGGTGTGTCTGGTGGGACTTCCTTGAGGGGTGTGTCTGGTGGGACTTCCTTGAGGGGTGTGTCTGGTGGGGCTTCCTTGAGGGGTGTGTCTGGTGGGACTTCCTTGAGGGGTGTGTCTGGTGGGACTTCCTTGAGGGGTGTGTCTGGTGGGACTTCCTTGAGGGATGTGTCTGGTGGGACTTCCTCAAGGGGTGTGTCTGGTGGGATCTCCTTTACCATGCTATTTTCCTTTCTCTCCATCTCAAGTTCACACTCCAGTCTGATCACCTTCATTCTCTCCATTTGAAGCTCACCCTCCAGTCTTGTTACCTCTCTTTGCAATTTTTCCAATTTCTCTTCTGATTTGGTTGTACTCATTTTCTCTTGCTTCAGCTCTTCCTGTAGCCCTTCAAGCATAGCCTTCTGCTCCTGTAGCTCAGAACATAAGGAGTTCCTTAAAGCCAACTCCTCTGAAATGCTAATCTTGACTGCCTCCAACAGCTCATAACGTGTTTCAAGAGCAGTATATTCAGACTGAAGGGTCGCTAGTCTGTGGCGGACATCAGCATGCTGCCAAGGAAATATATGACAGGGCCAGAGGCACACTACACCAACCCACCTTTGCTTCCCAGTGGTGTCTTTGCTGGTTAAATGTATCTTCCAAAGTCTTGTGCATATGGACAGATGTATTTAGGTCCTTCTCCAAGGCATCCAGTCTGTCCTTCTTGCAGTCCAGCTCACTTTGCATATTAGCCTTAAAAGAACAATCAAACTATGTTATGGCACATTAGAGCACACGGTACATGCGCTACATACCCTAGGGCCTCACACACATACCCCTAGGGCCTCACGCACACATACCCCTAGGGCCTCACACACATACCCCTAGGGCCTCACGCACACATACCCCTAGGGCCTCACACACATACCCCTAGGGCCTCACACACATACCCTAGGGCCTTGCACACATACCCCTAGGGCCTCACACACATACCCTAGGGCCTTGCACACATACCCCTAGGGCCTCCACATACCCCTAGGGCCTTGCACACATACCCCTAGGGCCTCCACATACCCCTAGGGCCTCACACACATACCCTAGGGCCTCACACACATACCCTAGGGCCTCACACACATACCCTAGGGCCTCACACACATACCCCTAGGGCCTCACACACATACCCTAGGGCCTCGCACACATACCCCTAGGGCCTCACACACATACCCCTAGGGCCTCACACACATACCCTAGGGCCTCGCACACATACCTCGCTTGCAGCCAGCTTGGCACAACTCTCAGCCTGCCTTTCCATCAGCACATGTGCATCCCTAAGTGACTGGATTGTGTTTTGGTGTTCATCTCTTAGCTGTGATAACTGGTTCTGGAGCTGTCTATTCAGCTCAGTTTGCTGCATAACAATTTGTGCATGCAATAATGCCTGCATTTGTGTGAGCATTTATACCATCTTCAGTTCCAGCTCAGTGTTCCCCATCCTGGTCATGTCTCCACTCAGCAATGGCCCAGAGCTGACAACAGAACTGGTTTGCTGGGCTCTGGTCTGCTGCAGCTCCCTCCTACAGGCCTCCAGGTCTTGCTGACACCTCTTCAGGGTGCATCCCTGATGGTGATTGGTCAGCATTAGGTTGCTGTTCAACCTGATGGCCTCCTTCACTGCAGTTAGTAAGGAATAGAAAGAGATGGTTAAGGATTAAAGGAGGATATTCGGAATGAAGAGAACAGAGGGGAGGAGTAGCAGGGGCATACGCCTGGGCAGGGGGGGGGGGGGTGTCGTAATCAAGGGAACCCATAAAATAGGTGGTAAAATTGGGTTTCCTTGGTTACGAACCCCCCTCTGCGTATGCCCCTGAGCAGTTTGGCTGCCATGATCAGCTGCAGTATCAGTTACAAACCATTGGCTTCCACCTTCTCTATCTGCTCAGTGACTTCTGTTATCCTCCTAGTGACCAGCAAGCATTTTTCCTCAAGATGGTTTACCTTAGCCACATAACTATCCCTGGAGGTGCACTGCAATTGGAGCTGTCTCTCCTATATCATCACCAATAAATCAAGTGCTGGATGAAGATGCTCTTAGCACACACACACACATACCTGTTCTTGTGCCTGCTTGCTAAGGGCATACTTGGTCAACTATCCAGGGTAGGGAGGCAGTGATGCTATATGTTGCCATGGTGACCACTCACATGTAATGCTCTAATCTCATCCTTGAGTGCCTTAAGTTCACGTTCTCTGCCATCACTGTGGACCACCATTTTGTTCTATTGAGTAAAGGTGTGGACATATAGTATGTGTGAGATGAGCAGTTTTACCCCACACATTGGCTCTTACACCTCAGGGTGTACATGTAAAGTGTACCCACACCTATTCGGGGTGTACATTTACACCCCGATGTAGGGTGTACCTTTTCTTCTTCCAACGACTTAATCTGCTCTTCATAGTGCTTTGACCCTTCCTTTTCAAGTACAGTTTGGTGTTGAGCCAGAGCGCTCGCATCTAGCAAAGCCTCCTCCTATGAGGGAGGTGGTTAGGTGTGTAGCACGCAGTAGCACACAGCACACCACTTACCAGTCTCTGCTGCAGTACGTGTTTCTCAGCCATAACTGTTTGGAGCCTTTCTTCGGTCTCTTTATTGACTGCCTTCATTTACATTATCTACAGTGCTTACCAAAAAGCAAACATTTTCTCGAGCCTACCCGTTTCATGCGTAGTTCCTCCAACGCCTACACAGGGTAGTAGACGTGCAGCTATGAGCGGTAGCGCAAATAGAATTTCTTACTTCGAAAATGGAGTTTTTGAACCTAAATACGTCAAAGTGCGCAAGCAACGATGCGTGAACTTCATCTGAACCCTTACAGGTCCGCTTGCACAATTCCACAACTGCACCATCACTGCCATTGCTATCCGCCTTCCTAGTGAACATTTCAGTATAGTTTACACAATTGACATAAACAAAACCGGTAAAGCGTTAGCTCGCCCTATATCCTTACTGGGGGCTCTCTTGTCTGGAGGCAGTAATAGTTGCGTTTGTATCGTCCTCTTTCTCGGCCGGCATAATTTACGTCGCATCCATGCAGCTGCAATATCTATTCGCCCGCGTTGCGCATGCCCTAAGATAAATAATGAGCGTATCGCCATAGCAACTAGAATTTGTTTACCGCAGCGAGGGAACTACGAATTTAAGTTTGTGCGTGACGCACACTTACAAGAGCGCAGGATACAACCCATGGACGAAAGTAAGTATAAGTGGCAATTTGAGATACACGACCAAACGTAGATACCGTTCCAGGTGAATACAACCCCCCTGACACCTCATTGTTCGTGCCATGTTCGATATGCGGGCGAACATTCAACCCAGAGGTTCTAGTAAGTCCTACTATTACCAGACAACACACGTCACCCACCGACGCTGTCTACCCAAAAGGCGCGACATCAAAATGTTTGCCAAAAAGTCAAGCAAGGCGATCAGAGAAGGAAACCGTTTGATATGTCCAGGAAACGCGCCGAAGGTACCGACTTGGAGAAGTTTATGAAAGAGAACTTACTCTACAACAATTCTGACTCCCCAAAGGTTAAAAATCAATCCAGTGCTGTTTTGGAGTTTTAATCTCACTATGCCCCTCAGCAACCACCAAAGAAGAAAGCTAACTGGCGGAGCAAGCATAGCCAGTTCGTTAACTCTATACGGTCAGCCCGTGTTGTGACCAAAGCTATCTTGACAGGTACCCAGATGTTGTCTGGCCAATAGCTATTAATCACGCTCACTTTGTTGTTAGGTGCTCCATTGCCACCCCATGAACCCTCGGCCCCAGACCCAGACTATGTCCAGTGCCCTTACTGCGAGCGACGCTTTCAGGAATATGCAGCAGAAAGGCATATTCCTTTTTGCAAAGAAAAAGCTGCCAGACTACCCCCACCATCCAAAGCCAAGGAAACTCCAAACAAACGCGTCGCGTACAAACCACCTGCCATTACCAGGAGACGCTCAGGTGCTGTACAGGATTCCTCTGCTAACCCTCCTGGCTTTTCTGTAGTGAAGAAGAATTCCAATTTTAGTTCTAACCTTGTTCAGCCTGATCAGGAGGAGGAAGAAGAGGCCCCTCCCACAGGAAGTAGGAAGGCCCCAGGGCCTTTCCGTCCAGCCAAGCCCCTAACCAGACCTGTGCAAGGACAACCAAAGACATCCCACATTCCAATATCCAGCTCGGGTACTATCACTAAGAAGACAACAGCTTTCAGCATGGGGCCGAACAAGGATGACAGTGATGAGCTTGGAGACCAGCCCACTTCAGACCTGCCTAAGGTAGCACAGTCCATGACCTCAAGGAAACTGTATGCAGCTCTGGAGTACAGTGAAGGGAATGGGGAGGAGGCTGAGAGTCCTCCAATCAAAGGTGTACGCTCAGCCCCAGACCAAACATGCACCATCAACAAACGCTCACCATCTCCTGCTAGTGGTTCAGATGTCAGTATGAGGAGCAAGCCAAGGTCTAGAAGGTAAGTGGTGTGGAAGCCATCAAGGGAAAGTGGTGAGGGTGATGTAATCACTACCAAGAGGGATTCAACCATTAACATCACATATTCTCCTCATCACATACTCCTCATCACATATTCTCCTCATCACATATTCTCCTCATCACATACTCCTCATCACATATTCTCCTCATCACATATTCTCCTCATCACATTCTCCTCATCACATACTCTCATCACATACTCTCCTTATCACATACTCTCCTCATCACATACTCTCCTCATCACATATTCTCCTCATCACATACTTTCCTCATCACATACTCTCCTCATCACAGACTTTCTCACTTGAATAACAATGGCTCTTCGGATGACCACCAGCCAAGAGACATCAGTGCAGGATCCCTAGGAGGAACCTCAGCAAGCAGACATGTTCCCCTTAATGAACATGGGATGCCCATGTCCAAGTTTTGCTATGAGTGTGGCACAAAGTACCCTGTTCCACAAGCCAAGTATTGCTCTGAGTGTGGAACAAAGAGATTATAGCATTTGTGGATGGGTGCATTTGTGTGCATGTATTTTGTGTGTGTGTGTGTGTGTGTGTGTGTGTGTGTGTGTACACATGCATGTGTACAGATATGTTGTTTTTATGCACTGCAATGGCCAGGCTTTTAGTCGGATCATCACTGCAGCTCTCGTCCAGTGGTTATTTGTGCATCCATGCAAAATGTATGGTCACGTGCGCTGTTTTCAGTTTCTTGTATAAATAATTCATGCCTAAAGTAAGAACCACGCGTAGGAGCACACGTAGGAGCACAGCGACTATAGCAGCCGATCCTGGACGTGTCATTTCTGCACCTGCAGCTGCCAGGGAACATGAATCGAATACTCAAGAACTGATCCACGAGTTCAGACAAATGTGTACATCCATAGCCGTGCCCGAGGGAGATGTGCAAGGCATGGAGGCCTACATGAGAAGTCAGTTCAAGTTTTTTGGCCTAAGGTCACCGATTAGAAAGAAGCTACAGCTATCGTTCATACGGACACACGCCGACGCCCTCAGGAACCGCCCTTTTCTATTGGCACTTTGCTCCGCTCTCTGGGACGAGAGTGAGAGAGAATTCCAGTATTTTGCCGTGGACCTTCTGAGACACTTTAAACAGGAACTTGTAGGAGGTGGAACACCAGTGGAGTTCTATGAGGTTATGAACTGTGTCCAAAACCTTATCACCACTAAGAGCTGGTGGGACACAGTGGATGGTTTAGCCTACCCAGGTAAGTGTTGACCAAGAATTGTATGATGGTAAACATCACATAATAGACACATACACACACACACACACACACACACACACACACACACACACACACACACACACACAGTGGCTGGCTACATGGTGGATCAATGTCCAACTCTTGGGGCATCATTGATGGAGCAATGGATCAGTCATGACAACATGTGGCTCAGAAGGTCTGCCATTATCCACCAAGTTTGTCTGAAGAAGAGAACAGACGAGGGCAGACTGTTCAGATTCTGCCTTGCCAGGGCATCAGAGAAAGAGTTCTTTATATGTAAAGCAATAGGCTGGGCCTTAAGGGACTACAGTAAGTGGAGTCCACAAGCAGTAAGGGACTTTGTAGAAAAGAACCGCAAGTGCTTTTCCTCCCTCAGCATAAAGGAGGCATTAAAAAGGATAAGCTGACAGTATAGGAATGCCCCCTAAAAATTGGGGGAATAAATTTAATGACATTACAAGACTTGCCATGCTGCACACACCTCTGGCCTTGTCCTTCACTTGCCATGCTGCACACACCTCTGGCCTTATCCTTCACTTGCCATGCTGCACACACCTCTGGCCTTGTCCTTCACTTGCCATGCTGCACACACCTCTGGCCTTGTCCTTCACTTGCCATGCTGCACACACCTCTGGCCTTATCCTTCACTTGCCATGCTGCACACACCTCTGGCCTTGTCCTTCACTTGCCATGCTGCACACACCTCTGGCCTTATCCTTCACTTGCCATGCTGCACACACCTCTGGCCTTATCCTTCACTTGCCATGCTGCACACACCTCTGGCCTTGTCCTTCACTTGCCATGCTGCACACACCTCTGGCCTTGTCCTTCACTTGATGCTATGCTCATGTTGAAATTATCATTGCATTCCCATGCATCTCGTTCCCAGGCCCCACTTATACATTCATGAAAATTAAAATTAAGGATTTTAAAGTAACACAGGTCATGCCTCCAATGCACTGGTGTCCATGGGAACAGACTTTTCTTCTCCTCTGGGAGGAGCTTTGTTTTCACCCTTCTTTCCCCATCTGTCAGACACCTCCACGTCATATCTGTGAGGTGATCTACCACGTGGTCCTTCTCCCCTCTCATCCCTCCTCCTCCTCCTATCCCCCTGGTCTCGCCTCTCTCTCCTGTCTCCCCTCGAATCCTCAAACTTATCGTGCATCCACCTGTCTCTTCTGTTGGGAGGGCCCCTCCCACCTCCCCTCCTGTCATTCCCAGAGTCAGCTTCAAATTTGTCATGTGCCCACTTACGGCTATCTGCTCCTGCTCCCCTTCTCCTCTCATTCCCTGACTCAACCTCAAACTTATCATGTAACCACTTGTCATCTACCGGAGGGATCTTCTGGACAACTGACCTGCACTTTACCACTTCTTCTTCGTCGTCATCAGCAGGTGGGGATGGGGACTGGTCTAACACATCAAATAGGTCATGCTTCCAGACTTCGGGACTACTTTTCCTCCGACTTTGTCTCCCCCAGCCATGATCTGGCATGCCACGCCCCCTATCGAACTGACCACGCCCACCGACCAAGTTGGGTCGAGGGCTTTCCTTTGGGGGGTTGTCAGCAGTATGGCTGCCTTGGTCTCCATTAGGAGGCGGGGCATCATGAGGGGGGAGGCGTGGGCGTGGGGGAGCATCACGATTGTCATGCTGGAATAAAGAGGTGAGTGGGTGGAGGATCATGACAAAAGATAATTGTCACGACAGAGAAACCTTAAAAATTAAGGGGGAATAGTTAATTACTGCAGCATAATAAGACTTAACTTAACAATTATGACAATTAAATGTATTTACCTTTTAATTTGTGGTATGAAGTGTAATTTAAACAGATCAATTAATACATTCAAAATTAATAGTGCCATTATAGGTGAATTAAAACAGCAAACTGTCCTTAGTTTATTATTCTTATTGTGGTTAAAATTATTTCTGCCATTTTATTTAATTAACCATTGGATGGATGTCACTGATATCATTGGAGATTATGCTTTCACCATAATTATTTCCTATGCCATTATTATCAAAAATAAAAATTTGGCAGTAGTAATTATCTCTGTTCATGAGAAGGTCCACACAGTTGTATGCCTTAGGCCCTTAAGGCCGTCATCAGAATTGCCTAGTTGACAAGCACACACACAAACTCACTCACATGCTCACATGCATCGTCTCACCTCAAAAAACTGCCCAAGTCTCGGTACATGGGTAGGATCTGACAGGGACTCCTCCAGCTTGTTTGAGCCTCTCCACTCCTGCTGAGGAGGGCCGAACCTACCCCTCCCTCGATAGGCACGCCCATCACCCCTTCGTTCACCCTCAGAACTTAACCAGTCTTTGGATTTCGAATCTTTCGCCTGTTCGTTACCCTCAAAGCGCTCACTCTTGAAACGATCTGTTCTCTGCTCGGTCTGGCTTTCCTCAACCACGTTACTGCCTGTCTCCTTGGCCGTATCATCTCTTCCAGCCCTGGATAAAGTTTTGCTTTCTTCCTGGCTGCCATGGCGACCTCTGGGGGAAGATCGCCTTTTATCGCCTTCTCGGGGACTTCCTAATGAATTCCTGCAGAGTTGAAGTAAATAACAAAAAGATTAGGTAGAGCTGAAGGCAATATGCTGTGAGTGCGCACTACTTAGAATAAGTACTAATGCCATGCGATCCTTTAATTCCCCCCCCCCCCCCCCCCTCCCTTTTGTTGTTCATATTAATCTCTATGATGATAACCTTTTTCGTCGTGGAGATTTACTCCGACGACGTGGAGAACGACTTCTAGATCTGTGGCGGCTTGACATTCGTTCTGTTCCGACCACTATTTTTTGGTTAGCCCCCGCGTACTAATTACGTAATATATTGATGTGGTCAACAGTAATTTCGTAATCATGTGCCATGGGTTCATGTTTAGGACGTCAACCCGCATCCAGAAGGCACTACCAGAACAGATCTGATACTCGAGAGCCTCTGCTTAAGAATGATGAAAGGCAAGCGGTCAACAACCTCCTGGCATATCTGGACAAGGGTAATGCATCATGGGACGTGTGGCCTGCTGGCTATCTCTCATACATGTCCCTTGCGTCTAGATACGACGAGCGTGCGAGCTTTAAATGCTGAGCGGCTTCAGAGCCTGTGCACGCTTGCATACTCTGATAACACGGAGCTGCAAAGGTCTGCTGCTTTGTGCTTCTCTGAAGTCAGCGAAAGACGTGAGCAGGGGCATCCAACACCCACACATACGGAAGCGCCGAAAGCGCGCACATGCATGCAACACATACACACTATAACACGCACGTACGGCGCCTATAAGACATCGTTCTACTCCATTAGTGGTCGACTCAGTGACGGCACAAATGCTAGAGCCGCTTGTTCACCTCTTAGTGTCCAGTGATGTCGAAGTGCAGAAAGCCGCCACGCTAGCTATCAGTAACTTTGCCCTTCATGGCCCGGGTAAGTGGCGGTCTTTGTGATCAACTTAAACTTCTACATTCCGTGTGTGTACTCACATATGCACACGTCAACACACACCAGTTCAAAACAAGTCGACTATTGTAAGGGCAGGAGCCTTGCCACCTCTTATCCTGTTGCTTAGCAGCAGAGTTGCTGATGTTCAGTGCAACGCGTGTGGCTGTATCACTACACTAGCCACCACAGGTACAGGTCATGTGAATGTCATGTGACCCTTGATGTCGTCATGTCCCCACCCAAGAGGCCAATAAGCTGGAAGTGGTGGCTCAAGGGGGAATATCTCCCCTGCTGAGGCTCACTACAGTGGAGGACCCTAGGGTACTGAGAAATGCAGCTGGTGCATTATTGAATCTCACACATATTGGTGAGGAGGGGGAGGGAGGAGGGGGGGGGGGGGGGACAGGGAGCAGAAGGAGGGGGAGGTACCTTCGTGATATGTAGATATTGTGTTGTATGAAGTATCACATTTTGTAGTCTTGATGGACAAACAGGATGTCCTTGCTAGCCAAACAGGATGTCCTATCAGGGAGTGTATTGTATATGCTATGGTACACCTGCTAGACATACACACACATCTACTAAGGGCTAAAATGGAAGTGTTCTCTTTGAGTGGGGGAGGTGGGGGACAATGGGCACACTTGTATTTCTAATATGTTGCCATGGACACCGTAGCATCATGGCTTCCATAGCTACAATGTGTGCCAACATATGTCTAATACCTTCCCACCTCACCCTCCCACCTCACCCTTCCACCTCACCCTCCCACCTCACGCTCCCACCTCACCCTCCCACTTCACGCTCCCACCTCACGCTCCCCATGTGTTCACACAGAAAGCAACAGGGAGCAGCTTGTGAGATCAGGAGCAGTGCCTGTGTTTGTGCATCTACTCACCTCAGCTAACACTGATATTCAGTTTTATTCTGCTGCAGCAGTTAGCAACTTGGCTGTCCATGGTTAGCTGGTGATAAACCATTGTGGTACCTTGTCTGTCTACCTTTTCCTTACCCTCCTTACTTACCCTTCCTCCCCTTCCCTTACTTACCCTTCCTCCCCCTCCCTTACTTACCCTTCCTCCCCCTCCCTTACTTACCCTCCCTCCCCCTCCCTTACTTACCCTTCCTCCCCCTCCCTTACTTACCCTTACTTACCCTTCCTCCCCCTCCCTTACTTACCCTTCCTCCCCCTCCCTTACTTACCCTTCCTCCCCCTCCCTTACTTACCCTCCCTCCCCCTCCCTTACTTACCCTTCCTCCCCCTCCCTTACTTACCCTTCCTCCCCCTCCCTTACTTACCCTTCCTCCCCCTCCCTTACTTACCCTTCCTCCCCCTCCCTTACTTACCCTTCCTCCCCCTCCCTTACTTACCCTTCCTCCCCCTCCCTTACTTACCCTTCCTCCCCCTCCCTTACTTACCCTTCCTCCCCCTCCCTTACTTACCCTACCTTTCCGTTCCCATGCTTCCCTCCACCCTCCATCTTACCCTTCCTTTCCCCACCCTCCCCTCCTCTCCCTCCTAGTAAACTAAAATTGAGTGTAGTTGTATTGTATTGAAGGTGATATGATACATTTGTCATCAGAGATTGTGTTATATTCTGTTTCAATGTAATCAATGAAGTGCATTTCAGAACTAGACTCAAGATAATACAATAGTTGACCTGGGGGGGGGGGGGGGGGTGAGGTAGTTGACCGGAGGGTGGGGGGGGAAGGGTGAGGTAGTTGACCTGGGGGGGGGGGTGAGGGGGGGGGTAACCATAGATGATGAAGGCTTGACACAGCAGGCTAAATCTTCATACAGTTTCATCTCAGGCCGCCTAGTAGCCATGGTGTATAATATTATACAGAGCCTTAATCTTATCTGTTCCATTTGTGCATAGTGCAATAGCTTTGCCTTCATTGCAGCAAAACCATAATGTTGACTGCTCCTGATTATTGCCAGCCAGAGCTAACAACATCAACATCATCAGGGTTGTACTTAGAATGAAGTAAGACTAGGTACCCTAGCTCCCCCACTGCCAGGACATTGAGCAAGTACCCTAGCTCCCCCACTGCCAGGACATTGGACAGGTACCCTAGCTCCCCCACTGCCAGGACATTGAGCAGGTACCCTAGCTCCCCCACTGCCAGGACATTGGACAGGTACCCTAGCTCCCCCACTGCCAGGACATTGGACAGGTACCCTAGCTCCCCCACTGCCAGGACATTGGACAGGTACCCTAGCTCCCCCACTGCCAGGACATTGGACAGGTACCCTAGCTTCCCCACTGCCAGGACATTGGACAGGTACCCTAGCTCCCCCACTGCCAGGACATTGGACAGGTACTCTAGCTCCCCCACTTGCTTCAGGACAATTGACAAAATTGATAACCATAAATCCATATTCCTCCCAGAATATTTGTATATTTTTTTGTAACAAAGTAGGTCATTGCTTCACTTCCTGTTTCACTTCCTGCTATCTCTTTGCAGATGCACATCGCAAAATTATCATTTCTGTAGATGATGGAGTTGTGTTGTCTAGACTGCTATCACTGCTGTCATCAACTGTTCCCAAGGTAAGGGGCTATGAACCATGTAATGGTGTCACACCCACATGTTCATGATGTAATGGCACACACCCACATGTTCACGATGTAATGGTACACACCCACATGCTCATGATGTAATGGTACACACCCACATGTTCACGATGTAATGGTACACACCCACATGTTCATGATGTAATGGTATCACACCCACATGTAATGGTGTCACACCCACATGTTTATGATGTATTGGTATTACACCACATATTCATGATGTAATGATCACACCCTGATGTAATGATCACACCCACATGTTCATGATATAATGGTATCACACCCACATGTTCATGATGTAATGGTATCACACCCGCATGTTCATGGTATCACACCCACATGTTCATGATGCAATGGTGTCACACCCACATGTTCATGATGTAATGGTGTCACACCCACATGTTCATGATGTAATGGTGTCACACCCACATGTTCATGATGTAATGGTGTCACACCCACATGTTCATGATGTAATGGTGTCACACCCACATGTTCATGATGTAATGGTGTCACACCCACATGTTCATGATGTAATGGTGTCACACCCACATGTTCATGATGTAATGTGTCACACCCACATGTTCATGATGTAATGGTGTCACACCCACATGTTCATGATGTAATGTGTCACACCCACATGTTCATGATGTAATGGTGTCACACCCACATGTTCATGATGTAATGGTGTCATACCCACATGTTCATGATGTTATAGCTGCACAGCTCATACATGTATATGAAAGCTGGTGTCTTCGCTTCTGCACTGAAATATTGTATCATGAATAAATGGCATTTAGTGGTTGATTAATTTAGTAGTAATTTTCATGCTGCTCTTCCACACACCACACACCTCCACACACCACACACCTCCACACACTACATACTACACACCATACACACCACAACCTCCATATATTACACACCACACTCCACACTCCTGGCTAGGTTTGCTGTCAGGCTTGTCTTGCTGTGCGCAACCTGGCATCTGAAGGTAGGGTGTGTACATAGCTACTCCATTTTAGAGAACCTTGTCATTATACACACACACACACACACACACACACACACAAGATGAGAACCAGAGGCGGCTAGTTGAGCTGGGTGCTCTGGAGAAGCTATTACCTCTGCTAGCATCAGATAATGTCGATCTGTTGACAGCTGCAGTTGCTGCACTTAGGAATATCTCCATACACAATGGGAATGAGGTAACCATGACAACACACAGCTCACACCATGGTGTTTGGTTCACTGCCACGTGATTGGTTCATAATGTCCCGGTTCCATACTTCCCTGGCAGGTTCCAATTGTCAGAAGTGGTGTGCTGGTACACTTTGGTAGGCTGCTGTCTCTTAGCAACCATGAAGAGATAGTGTGCCACAGTGCTGGTGTGCTGAGAAACCTTGCAGCAGAGAACCAGAGCAAGGTATGGGAGTGGAGGGGGCAGGGGAGAGATGAAGGAGTGAGGGTGATGGGTGGAGGCCTGAGGGTGATGGAGTGGTGAGGGGTGGAGGGGTAAGGGGGCAGGCATTTAAATAGCATTACTCATTGACTCTTCCCCAGGCCATAATCAATGCAGGGTGCCTTGATGCACTTGCAAGGTATTTGAAAGACTCTGCAAACACTCCTGGACCAATCATCAATGAGGTCACTGCAGCGTTAGCTGTATTGGCAACTGACCGTATGTTGTCTTCTTTCCCCATCTACTGTTACTTAAGCCCCGCCCCTTCCTCCTCTTCCCCAGCCCTGGCTAAGAGGCTGCTTATGCAGCTGTCAAATTACACAATGTACAGAACCGTGCTGGCCTTGGCGTCCTCCTCCCCAGACCAAGAAGTTCAGTATAACTGTGCAGGAATAATAGGACATCTAGCTGTTGATGGTATGGTAGGGGGAGGAGGAAGGGTGTGACTGGGGAGGGAGGCATGACTGTTGAAGTAGCATCATTGCTAGCTCATGGGAGGAGCTTGGTTGTAGGTGTGGCATGGGTGGGAGGAGCTTGGTTGTGGGTGTGGCATGTGAAAACACTTGTCTGATTTCATGTTTAACCACACCCATCCACTGTACAGAGTCTAACCACACCCATCTCCTAAACGCTACTCCTTCTGCACTGGACTTTTTATCAAAATTTTTAAAATCGGGACAGGTCAACAATATTCACATAGCCCTCTGGGTAACCACTCAGTTTACTAAAGGAAGTAAGTAACTCACTTCTGTCACCTCCTCACTCCTGTCACCTCACTGCACTTCAGTAGCCTCACCTGTCACCACCTTACTTCCTCCAGGCAAGGAAACAAAGGCTGTGCTGAGAACCCGTCTCCTTGGAGACATAAGTGCATCCATTAACAGCCACAGTCCCCCTGAGCTCATCCAGTTATGTGAGGCAACACTGGCTAGCCTCAAGGTAGGGTGTGTGGGGGTGTGGCTAAAATTAACCTTCCGCTAACAACACAGGTGTGAGAAGGTGCAGCTATGTAATTTCTGTTGTGTGTGACATCATATTGCATCATTTTTTATTTGCATCATGTGCAGATGTGTGGGTGGAAAAGAATGATGATGGGAAGGTGTGAGAAAATGATCCTATCACCCCAACATGGGAAGAAGGGGTGGGGCATTTATTAGAACATGCAGCCTGAGCATAAGACAGTTCAATACTCCATTTCAGTTAATGGACAGGAGCCATGAGTGAGAAGTAGTTTGAATCAACACCTCACCCATGGTAACTGTGTAATAAATTTATCCACATTATCAGGGAGGGTGTATTTGCCCCTCCCCTCTTGATATTTTTTCTCGATGAAACCTTGCATTGGAAGGTGTCTCCCATATGGACTAATGGCAGGGCAGTGAACATGGCCCCCTCTGGGACCTAGTAACTCATGGCGGGGCAGTGAACATGGCCCCCTCTGGGACCTAGTAACCATGGTGATTGCTCCAGCAAGCACATTGATCACATCAGGCAGAAAACCACACCCATCCATTACATCCCATTATTTTCTCATTAGTCTGTTCCACCAGCTCCTGGACTTGACTTCCATGTTGTTGAGGTGGTCTGTGGGAGTAAGGCATTTGAATAATGTGTGGGGTGGGGGGGGGTGACATGCCTTGACCATACATCGATATGACTGGGGAATCATATAGCAAGAGCACGTGCCCATCTTGCATGACATCACTAGCACGTGATTTCATATTTACCTGTTGAGAGTAGCCATGGATTTTGCGCCACCACTTCACCACAAAACCCTAGTTCCCTCCTTCTCCTGTAGAGTTTTCGATAGTAGTTCGAATTGAGGCGCTCCAGACTGAGAACAGCATCGGAAGCCTTAGCAAGCTGAAATGCGAAATTATGTTTACAGGCTACAACACCATGTGACCATGAATGTTACATTTCTATTAATCTAATTGTCCGCACACTTACGTCCCTTTGGCATTCTCTGTCAAGCTTTTGACGATAATGTTCTCTGAGATACGCGCCAATATCCCTCCCTTTCCTAGAAGGATCAACGGGCCACTCTGTCACCACTCTGTGGAAGCGATTCAGGAGTTGCTTTGCGGCATTCATTGTTTACCACCGTATCACGTGCGCCGAGCTAATATAAAACGGCAAATCGGTCATCTGACTTGCAAGTCTGCTGATAATGTTGCGATTTGCTGTCCTCGCCGTTTTGCTTGCAGTCGCCTGCGCACATTCGATCCCTCATTTTGAGTTCAACAGTCAAGAACATGTTGACTATATCAACAGTCTCGGCACTACATGGACCGCTGCAGTGACCAAACGATTCAGAACCGAAGATGAGGCCCGTCGCCTCTGCGGAGCTCTTAAGGGAGGCCCCACCCTCCCCCGCAAAAAGATCGTTCCCCTGAAGGCGATCCCCGATACATTCGATGCCCGCACGCAATGGCCGAACTGTCCCTCCATCAGTCTCATCCGTGATCAGGGCTCTTGCGGCAGCTGCTGGGTGAGTTTGGAATGCGCAGTGTGCGCGGCACTGTTAGTTTTACGGGACTTTCCTTCCCCCTTCCAGGCGTTCGGAGCCGTGGAGGCGATGAGCGATCGCTACTGCATCAAGTACGGGGAACAGGTAAACATCTCAGCGCAGGACCTCAATTCGTGCTGTCGCAGCTGCGGTCAAGGGTGAGTCAAACAATTCGGTTACTAGTATTTATACTGGTATTTTTATTTCCTAGTTGTAATGGTGGATATCCGGAGTCCGCATGGTAAGTGTCGCGGTTGATGATATATGCTATGCTGCTTGACCATGCCACGTCATCATCCCCCCCCCCTCCACTCCTCCCTCCCTTTTCCGCTCTAATGCTCAGGAACTGGTGGAAGGCCACAGGCATCGTGACAGGCGGACTGTATGAGAGCGCGAACGGATGCCAGCCTTATACTATTGCCGCTTGCGACCACCACGAGCCAGGACCGCTGAATCCTTGTAGTAGTAGTATTGAGCCTACTCCAGAGTGCAGCAAGACGTGCGAGACAGGTTACACCACGCCTTACACCACGGACAAGCACATGGGATCGTCAGCTTATTCCGTTAGCGCTAGCGTGGCAGCGATCCAGACGGAAATAATGACCAACGGACCGGTCGAGGGAGCTTTTGACGTGTACAGCGACTTCCTTACCTACAAATCAGGTATGCTAGTGCAAGCCGCCTGTACAGCCGCTGCTTCAGACCGATTGCATTTGTATAGGTGTCTATCAGCATACTTCCGGATCACTAGACGGGGGACACGCTATCAAGATCCTTGGTTGGGGTACCCAGAACGGAACACCATACTGGCTCGTTGCTAACTCGTGGAACCCGAGCTGGGGGGATAATGGTTAGTGTTCGCGGGGTCGAATAATTAATTGATGTCCTGCTCTTGCTGCAGGCTATTTCCTCATTCTTCGCGGCAAAAATGAGTGTGGAATTGAGTCAGGAATAGTTGCTGGATTGCCTCAGAAGTACGCTTAGATTGTATGTGAAACGTTGAAACTAGTCTTTAATGTCGTCGTCTACTCGTACTGTGTATTACATGATCCACCGGGTACTTTAAGCGCATGCGCGTAATACTCACGTGAGCTAATTCGCCGTGCAAAGCAGTCCAAGGGCAAACATGGCGAGTACTGGTAATCCACGGTGCTACTTTGACATCAGCATCGGCGATCAAAGCGCTGGCAGGATCACTTTCGAGGTAAAAAGGTTGTCTTACCACCGCTGCGTCTTATCGTGAAGTTCTACAGCTTTTTGCTGATGTTGTCCCACGAACGGCTGGTAGGAGGCTTTATATGTAAGTGGGTTATTGACCTCCAATACTTCTTTGCCAGAAAACTTCCGAGCGCTATGCACTAAAGAGAAGGGATTCGGATACGAAGGCTCAGCCTTTCACCGAATAATCCCCAAATTCATGTGTCAGGTAATGATTTATGTCTCCGCGACATGTCTTTATCCATTCATCCGTTGGCCAGGGAGGCGACTTCACAAAGGGGAATGGTGAGTTTCTCCACGTGCATCGATGAGACGAATCCTTTTCACGACACGACCTTAGGTACGGGTGGCAAGTCCATATATGGAGAAAAATTTGCGGATGAAAACTTCAAACTGAAGCACACCGGGCCGTACATACTATCCATGGCGAATGCTGGGCCGAACACTAACGGTTCACAGTTCTTCATTTGTACAGCGCAGACCACATGGTACGATATTCTTCATTTTCTGTACTAAACTTTGAAACAAGCTCGCTCGTTAGGCTGGACGGAAAGCACGTGGTGTTCGGCAAAGTGTTGGAAGGGAAAGAGGTGGTTGATGCCATGGAGAAGGAAGGATCCAGAGATGGCAAGGTGTCTAAGAAAGTTGTCATCACAAAATGTGGCCAGCTTCCAGCTCAAACACAAAAAATGTAGTGACTGGTTGGATGTGTGTGTTGGGACAGTCGTGAACCAGAGATACATGTACGGCAGCTCATTATAATGAAAGATTTGAGAGTATGCGTGGGAGGGATTGGCTTCATTGAGGGCAAAGACGACCATATCTGCTCCATTTTTTTGTGCCAATTACACCGTTGCCACGAAAAAGGCGATATTATAAAATTAGAACGTCAAAAAACGTAATTTGAAAACTGAAAAATAATGTGTGTGCTAGTTCATACTTAACATTTTAAAAGAATGCATTCAGGTAGCCAGCCCATAGATGAACCAGCAGATACAAGACAGACAACAGCTCCACAGGCTTGTGCGCTTTGTTTCCGGCCCAACCAGTAGGCAGCGCGAAGAGAGCTGAAAGACTCTTGAGTATGCGGAAAACAACACCTCTACATGAAATGACATTCATTTCCCACCTCTAACAACTTACCACAAGCAAGGTAGCCTCTACAGGCCACAACATCCAATACAAACCAGTTATATAAGAGCTCACTGCTCCAACAGTGACAGTTGCTAAGGTGACTGTGTATGTCTTCCATTTCCCACAAACAACCAGATATGTTCCCTTCAGCTGAAGCATAATCCACACCTCATCCCCAGCACAGCAGCCAAATGTGAGTTACGTTACCTTAGGGAGCTTAGGGTCAAGCTTGCGACACACTTCATACGTGAAGAAACCTGAGAACGCTACAGATCCCGTCATTAGCACTTGCAAGCTCCATGGGGTCCCACATAAAGCAGCAATGAATGCCACACCAAGATATATGACAGCCTGCAGTAGACGGAAGGGTTAAATAAAACTTTGGCAGGGCTAAATGGTGCATGGTCGGGTATTAAAACTTAATTTATTCTGCCTTATTGATTCAAGCTAGCTAAATTAAACTTCGGGATGCAAGTACATGTACACTGTGTGCTGCGAGCAGCATACTGAATGCAGATGTTAATACATATATACCTTCGGAGGCTTTGGTATCTGCCCTATGGGCTCCACCACTACTGCAGTAGAAAGTAGGTGTGTGGGTAATACCATGTTCCCAGCTGCTACATGTACACACCTAGGCCTAGCTGCTACATGTACACACCTAGGCCTAGCTTCTATATGTACACACCTAGGCCTAGCTTCTATATGTACACACCCAGGCCTAGCTGCTACATGTACACACCTAGGCCTAGCTGCTACATGCACACACCTAGGCCTAGCTTCTATATGTACACACCTAGGCCTAGCTGCTACATGTACACACCTAGGCCTAGCTGCTACATGTACACACCTAGGCCTAGCTGCTACATGTACACACCTAGGCCTAGCTGCTACATGTACACACCTAGGCCTAGCTGCTACACACCTAGGCCTAGCTGCTACATGTACACACCTAGGCCTAGCTGCTACATGTACACACCTAGGCCTAGCTGCTACATGTACACACCCAGGCCTAGCTGCTACATGTACACACCCAGGCCTAGCTGCTACATGTACACACTTAGGCCTAGCTGCTACACACCTAGGCCTAGCTGCTACATGTACACACCTAGGCCTAGCTGCTACATGTACACACCTAGGCCTAGCTGCTACATGTACACACCTAGGCCTAGCTGCTACATGTACACACCCAGGCCTAGCTGCTACATGTACACACCCACCTAGGCCTAGCTGCTACATGTACACACCTAGGCCTAGCTGCTACATGTACACACCCAGGCCTAGCTGCTACATGTACACACCTAGGCCTGGTACATGTGGTAGGACATACCTGGTGTGTGATGCCATAGAGAACAGGAAACTTTTCCAACCAATCACCAACACCGAATTCAACATACATGAGTAACACATAGAGAACCTGAAGGAGGTTGGGCATGTTCAAGCCACACCCACGTCACACATAGAAAGTTGCCAAACAAACCTGAAGTGCATAGGCCACACCCACTCCACGTCCAAACATAAAGCCAAGTAGAACGGAATAGATAATTAATAAACCTGTGAGGCCATGAATGACAGAAACGACCTCAGAATATTCAATGAGACCTCTCGGAAGAGGTCTGTAAATGACAATGGAAGTAAGGGCTTGTGCAGGTAGAACACACACATTTTAACAACCTCACCACCTACACCAACCCCCTTCACCCCTTCATCCACACCCACTCCATCCTCACCTCCTCCATCCTCACATCCTCAATCCTCATCCTCATACCACTACACTCACACCTCACCTCACCCCCTCCCACCCTTAACCCTCTTCTACCTCTCAGGATGCACGACTTTGTCTTTTTCAAAATCTTTCACTTCGTCCATCAACCGAATAAGGAAAAGCAGTGGCTGGGCGTAGGGGGGAGGGAGGGGGCGTGGGGGAGAGTGGAGCAAGATACATCAAGACTCCACACAGCTAACCAGCTGTCCCATGATGCCCCATAGTAGCTCCCACGGAGCCACGTGACCTTGAAATAGCTGCAATCCCGACAAGCACGCTCCCGCCGCCAAGAGCAAGTAAACAATAGGCGGGGCTCTCTCGTATATCAGGATCAACCAATTTCTGATACTGGACGTGATAAACAAAGCGATGAATACATAATCCTTGCGGTACTAGCGGGTAAATTGACACACCAAGATCAAAAGTAGATGGGCTTACCTCCATCTAACGGCCTCAGTGGTTCGGCGCTGTTTTTCATTTTGTAGACAGAATTAGTACGCACAGAGGGAAGAAGGAAGGGTTGCTCACGTGCGAAGCGTTTACTTTCGTAGCCCTCTCCATTTTGAAGATACACAACTTGACGGGTTAAATTTTGAGAGTTCAAAGGGTTACAAGCTCTAAAAGCTACTAGTTTTGAAAGTGGTTTTTAAATCTGACCAGTGCTAGTTTCTCTTTTGTGGCTAACTTGTTTTGTGAGGCTCTACTGTATCGTTCACCGAGGAAATACAACTGATGTGTATTAAATAGGATCACCTGCCCCACCCACCTACTTATTGAATGGAGAGCAAAAAAATTATCGAAGTGTTTGTAGAAACAGACGAAGACGAGTCGTATTCGAGTAGCAGCGACGATGATAAGGTTAAAGTGGTTACGAAAATTTCAAAGACAAAGGACAGTTCTATAAAAGGAGAGGGAAAACCTCGTTGTGTTGACTTAGGGGGAAACAACTTACCAGAGCGAACAGAACCCCAACAACACAGACGCGAAGAGTCCAGAGAAGTAGATAGAATGGATACGGAAGCTGGTAAAGGAGGCAATTCAAACACAGGTGTAGCTAAGCAGAGCACTAAAAAGGAGAAGGGCAATGCGAGCAGACATCTTGGTGACAGTGAAGTGAGTACTTCCAGTAGTGATTCGGAATCATCTGACGAATCAGGAGACTCCGCGGATACTGCACAGCCAGAAAACTCAGCTGTTGAAGGTTTGTTGTTTTGGTGCATGTCAGGGAGGCAGAGGGAAGGAGAGTGTAAGTGTTAGTGTAAGTGAGGTAGGAAGGTAGGAATGTGAAGGCGAGGGTAAAGGGAGGGAGGATGTGAAGGTGAGTGTAAAAGGAGAGTGCGGGAGAGTAGAGTGTGTGTTGGAGCAGAGTGAAGAACAAGTGTGGTCTATTCAGAGAACTAAGAAAAGTGCCGATCTAGGCATCTAAAGGTAGTCTGCTATGTGAGGGTGTTTTTCCTAACTGATCATTTCCACTTCAATTGAACTCCCTCCCCCTCCTCCACTCTTTTCCTCCCTCACTTACCTTCTCCACCCCTCCCCTCTCCTCCCTCACTTACCTTCTCCACCCCTCCCCCCCTCTGTCACTTACCTTCTCCCCCCTCTCTCTTCCCTCACTTACCTTCTCCACCCCCTCCCCTCATTGTCATTCATTGATTCATCCCTCACTTCTCACACACCCCAGGCGGCTACGTTCCAAAGCTGTCTTCGTCAAACCAGTCTATCACGTCCACCACTCCTAGTGACGACAAGATCTACTGTGTATGTCGCCAACCAGCTCTGAATCAGTTCATGATACAATGCGATAAGTGTCAGGACTGGTTCCATGGCTCGTGTGTGGGCATCACCCTACAGAGGGCTGCCAACATCAAGGAGTTCTACTGCCCACCCTGCTCCTCCAAGGACCCCTCCCTCAGCACCCTCTTCAAGCCAACGGAGGGGGAGGAGCCAAAACCAGTGCACACCAAGAAGATTGCCCCGCCCACTCTGGCAGCCAAGAAGTGCGCCAAGAAGCACAGCAGGAGGTGTGGGGAGTGTGTCGCCTGCCTCACCGTTACCGACTGCACCAAGTGCAGGTTCTGCAAAGACATGCGTAAATATGGCGGCCCTGGACGCATGAGACAGAAGTGCATCAAACGCCAGTGCCTACGGTTCTCGCGTATCCTCTATGCCGAGGACCCTCTGAATAAGAAGAAAGGAAGCCAACCCGTGCCCTTCCAGCAGGACGTGATAGCGGAGCTGAAAGCCCTCGGGGGGGAGGTGGATCTCTCCCAAGACGGGGGGACCGGTCCCGATGCCAAGCGCATCAGGAATGAAGGTGCTGGCGGAGAGGACAGGATTGATGGGTCTAGACAGAAGCATGGTTCCCGAGTCAAGGCGGGAAAGAGGGTGTCAAAGAAGTCAGTCCAGTCCAAAGGCAGCAGGGGGAACAAGAGGGTGGTGGTCACATCAAGTGGTTCTGAAGCGGAAGTGGGAGGGGCTGGACATCAGGGCGGAGCATCATCGTCAGCAGACGCATTTTCAGCCTCCAGTCAGTATGATGACCGATACCCAGCACAGAGGTGTGAGGGCCCTGGGTGTGTGTTCATGGCTCAGCCAGGGTCCAGATACTGCAGCGAAGAGTGCGGAGTCAACCTGGCCAAGATGTGAGGGTGGCACTAATTAGAAGCATTGTTGTTGATCTGTAACCTTTTGATATTGCAGTCGGATCACAAGCCTTCTTCCTAAGCAGAAAGAATTGTGGGACCAGAATGACCAGGCTGCCATTGCTACTAAGTTGAACAAACAAAAGCTCCAGGAGCTTGAAGATACGCAGAAGGTGTGTGCATGTGTGGCTGTGTGATGTGTGACAGTGTTGTTTGGAGGTTGTGTGCATGTGTGATAGTGTGGTGTGGAGGCTGTGTGATGTGTGACAGTGTCATGTGGAGGCTGTGGTTTAGCTTGTCTACTTCTGTAGTCCATCAAGAAGCGTCTTGAAGAGCTTGATCAGCAGACATTGGCCATTGATGCACATGTCTTGCTAGCCAGCAAAGCCACACCGTTGGCTGATGAAGAGGTGTGTTGTGCATGCATTGCCCTACCCCTCATGTGCCCCACCCCTCACGTGCCACACCCCTCTTGCACCAAGCAGGGCTTAGACTCTAACAAGAGCGATGAGCTAATGATTTATTGTGCAACTTGTGGGCAACCTCAACCACTTAGAGCAGCACTCACTCACTTTGAAAAGTGCTACAGCAAGGTATAGACCTAACTTCCCTGACCCCTTGCCTGGTTACACTTATTGTTCCTTAGGCTGAAGGCATGGTGTCATTTGGGTCTGTTGTCAGGAATGAAGGGTAAGTGTCAGATAATGAGGGGTAGGTGTCAAATAATGAGGGTAGGTGTCAAATAAATAGGGTAGGTGTTAAACAAGGAGGGTAGGTGTCAAAATATTGAAGTGTCATGCTTTCCCTTGCCATCTCCAGTACCAGCATTTTCTGTGAGAAGTATGACCCAGTACAGCAGTCCTACTGCAAGAGACTTAGGGTTCTCTGTCCAGAGCACACCAAAGAACCCAAGGTAACTTACATTTGATGTGCCACCTGTACTCACTGATCTCTCCTCACCAGATCTCTCCTAATGATGTCTGTGGGTGTCCCTTAGACCCAAACTTTCCATGTGTTGTACCTGACCCTCTGGATGTCAAGTTTTGCCACCAACCAAAGCGTTCGTGTACTCGGCATTACTGTTGGGAGAGGCTCAGAAGGGCCGAGATTGATCAGGAGAAACTCAATTTGGTTAGAGGCCACCCTGTTTGGCTTGCTACCTTTTATGACCCCCCCCCCCCCCCCCTCCCGCTTTTTAGTATCTCAAGTTAGAGGATGTGTCTGAACAGATAAGAATTAACCAGTGGCAAATTGAAAACCGGGGATCTTTGTTGCCAGTGATGCTTCACCACACAGTGGACCACACAAAGGGCTCCTCCCACTCCTCACCATGGAGGCAATGAAGCAGCATCTCTCTGCAGTTATAACTCATCTTGTATGGTTTCCCAGTCGATATCTGGTTTACATTTGACAGAGTACTGAGCATGCACACAACTCCGCACACAAAATGTTGTCTCTTCACTATACGGTGTCACTTCTCACAAGCCTTATGTGTGTGCTATATTTCTTAGAGCTTGCAGTTGGGAATGGTTCCTTGCATGGCTCAAGACTTACATGTATGTTAGTAGATTACGTGTAGGAAGAACACTCCTGAATGAATAGCATAGTGCAATTACATACACCTGATGCAGTGTGGTGATTAAAACACGTATGTCTCAATTAGCCTCTTCTAATGGTGCAGTAACATTTCTGCACCATGACTATGTGCCCACATTATTAAAAAGTTACATAGTCATGGTCAAGTAATACACCTGTGATCCATACACCACACTACAAGGTTGATATTCCAGTTTCATCAATCAATCCATTCCAGAGGACCAAGGATTGCAGCCATAAAGGCATACATGTCAGAATATTCTTCAATCTGATAATGAGAAAAGCATAAACATCCAGTCACAATTAGTGTGCTCACAAATATGCAAATGACAGTTTCCGTGAAAACTGCATCTAATTAAAACGTTTTGCATTTTTACCACTATAACTACCAAACGATTGATGCTATTTTCAGCACATCACACCACACCATTTTTACACCTTCTCCCTATGCAGAACATGCAAAGAGTATTTTTCTGTAGCACTGTCCAAATTGCTTCAACATTAGTGCATGCATACAAGTCCTGTCGTTATTCTGTGTTTGTTTATTTTACCCATTACTGAAGCCATAGCTGTGCATATTTTCTCAGGTCATAACATTTTTATCGTTAATTGGTAAAAACAAATTTGGTAGCTTTTTGTTGTATCTCCCTGTTCATATTGAAATTGTAAGGGGTAGATGGGAATCAAAAGTTAATGAGTACCTGCACACAGCACTCTAACCAGTGTCCTGGACATCAGGAGGCATAAGGCTAATCATTCTGATGTTAAAACATAGGACATTTCTATATGAATGAGATACAATTTTCGCGGAAAACTGTCCAAATTATTTAATGTAATAATAGCCAAGTCAATGGTCTGGGCACTGCACACTGTCCACAATATTATAAATTTTCTAGGAATGAGCATAAAATTGATGCATGCAATTGAAATGCACGCATAAATAAAAAAAATTCAGGCCTCCAGTGTGTAAGAAAGAAGTTGTAGAGGACCTACAAGTTCTAAAAAACATGTGTCAGGTCCTTAAAATCCCACACATCAGGCACACAAAGGGATACATACACTATGTTGCCACTGATAGAATGCTTGATCACTAAAATTTGGTCATGCATTCTGGTTTTCTGGTTACCAAAATATGCAGAAATAGAACTAATCCAGCAATCAGTTATCAAATGCCATTCAAGAAGTGAAAAGCTTACAATCTTTGATGTTGGCTTGCCGAGCCCGTGACCTGCTTTTGTCTCCACACGAATTAGCAGTGGATTTATCTACAGGGAAGAGAATGGAGAGGAGACTGAGGGAGGAGGTACATACCTGCTAATGGAGAGGGGACTGAGGGAGGCAGACTACATACCAGCTAATGGAGAGGGGACTGAGGGAGGCAGACTACATACCTGCTAATGGAGAGGGGACTGAGGGAGGCAGACTACATACCTGCTAATGGAGAGGGGACTGAGGGAGGAGGTACATACCTGCTAATGGAGAGGGGACTGAGGGAGGCAGACTACATACCTGCTAATGGAGAGGGGACTGAGGGAGGAGGTACATACCTGCTAATGGAGAGGGGACTGAGGGAGGCAGACTACATACCTGCTAATGGAGAGGGGACTGATGGAGGCAGACTACATACCTGCTAATGGAGAGGGGACTGAGGAAGGCAGGAGGCTACATACCTGCTAATGGAGAGGGGACTGAGGGAAGCAGACTACATACCTGCTAATGGAGAGGGGACTGAGGGAGGAGGCTACATACCTGCTAATGGAGAGGGGACTGAGGGAGGCAGGAGGCTACATACCTGCTAATGGAGAGGGGACTGAGGGAGGCAGACTATATACCTGCTAATGGAGGGGGACTGAGGGAGGCAGGAGGCTACATACCTGCTAATGGAGAGGAGACTGAGGGAGGCAGGAGGCTACATACCTGCTAATGGAGAGGGGACTGAGGGAGGCAGGAGGCTACATACCTGCTAATGGAGAGGGGACTGAGGGAGGCAGACTACATACCTGCTAATGGAGGGGGAGGACTGAGGGAGGCAGGAGGCTACATACCTGCTAATGGAGAGGAGACTGAGGGAGGCAGGAGGCTACATACCTGCTAATGGAGAGGGGACTGAGGGAGGCAGGAGGCTACATACCTGCTAATGGAGAGGAGACTGAGGGAGGCAGGAGGCTACATACCTGCTAATGGAGAGGGGACTGAGGGAGGAGGCTACATACCTGCTAATGGAGAGGGGACTGAGGGAGGCAGGAGGCTACATACCTGTAAATGGAGAGGGGACTGATGGAGGCAGACTACATACCTGCTAATGGAGAGGGGACTGAGGGAGGTAGACTACATACCTGCTAATGGAGAGGGGACTGATGGAGGCAGACTACATACCTGCTAATGGAGAGGGGACTGAGGAAGGCAGGAGGCTACATACCTGCTAATGGAGAGGGGACTGAGGGAAGCAGACTACATACCTGCTAATGGAGAGGGGACTGAGGGAGGAGGCTACATACCTGCTAATGGAGAGGGGACTGAGGGAGGCAGGAGGCTACATACCTGCTAATGGAGAGGGGACTGAGGGAGGCAGACTATATACCTGCTAATGGAGGGGGACTGAGGGAGGCAGGAGGCTACATACCTGCTAATGGAGAGGAGACTGAGGGAGGCAGGAGGCTACATACCTGCTAATGGAGAGGGGACTGAGGGAGGCAGGAGGCTACATACCTGCTAATGGAGAGGGGACTGAGGGAGGCAGACTACATACCTGCTAATGGAGGGGGAGGACTGAGGGAGGCAGGAGGCTACATACCTGCTAATGGAGAGGAGACTGAGGGAGGCAGGAGGCTACATACCTGCTAATGGAGAGGGGACTGAGGGAGGCAGGAGGCTACATACCTGCTAATGGAGAGGAGACTGAGGGAGGCAGGAGGCTACATACCTGCTAATGGAGAGGGGACTGAGGGAGGAGGCTACATACCTGCTAATGGAGAGGGGACTGAGGGAGGCAGGAGGCTACATACCTGTAAATGGAGAGGGGACTGATGGAGGCAGACTACATACCTGCTAATGGAGAGGGGACTGAGGGAGGTAGACTACATACCTGCTAATGGAGAGGGGACTGATGGAGGCAGACTACATACCTGCTAATGGAGAGGGGACTGAGGGAGGCAGGAGGCTACATACCTGCTAATGGAGAGGAGACTAAGGGAGGCAGACTACATACCTGCTAATGGAGGGGGAGGACTGAGGGAGGCAGGAGGCTACATACCTGCTTTGTCTGCCCTGCCATAGTATACTGCAGCTGTGAGATGAACTTGTATGAATGCAGGGGGACGACCCTGTCATCATGGTCAGCTGTAAGTAGCAGGACAGCTGGGTACTGCACAGTGCCTGGAGGCACCGCTATATTGTGCAGTGGTGAGAATCTATTAGCAAGCAACATTTCAAAGTGTTAGTCGCAGATGATTCTTGGAGAACCCTACTTGCGAAGCCAGTGGAAATCAGGGACTTTGTCAGGATCACCATAATCTGTGCACCTGTAAAACAATGTATTCCAATTGAAGCACACTTGCGGTCACTTACCAGGCATGTCCAATGGAGAACTTATGAAAGCGAAGTAAATCATGGACCCTGATGTGTGTATGTGTGTGTGTGTGTGTGTGTGTGTGTGTGTGTGTGTGTGTGTGTGTGTGTGTGTGTGTGTGTGTGTGTGTGTGTGTGTGTGTGTGTGTGTGTGTGTGTGTGTGTGTGTACAAAGACATGGATATAGAAAACACACAGGCATTATACACACAGCAGATTAACACTGCATGGTGTGGACATGCCTCTCTCACTCACCCCACTTGTGACAACACACACTGGTACAAGTCAGGTCGTTGGTTGGCACACACACACACCAGCAATCCTCCATTAGAACCACCCTGGATGGCCAACCTGGTGGGTGGAGCAGCAGCATGGATTTGGCAGATGTTACAAAATCATGTCAGCTCACTTCCTTGGAGATGTATAATGATTGTCAATGAGGTAGGAGGCAGCTGCTTGAAAATCATCATACGCATTTTGCCTCTTCTCAAATTTTCCAGCCTGATGCCATTTGTCACCATATTCCCTACGAGGATTGAAGGGGTTAAAATGCAAAGCCTGAAATATCAGTACTTCTCGACAGCCCACATTCCTCACCCTCCTCCCCCTCCTCCCCCTCCTCCCCTCCCCCCTCCTCACCCTCCTCCCCGAATATTGGGAATAGCTACAATGCCTCCCAGATGTTGGATGAAGATGATCCTCGAGACAGCAAAGTAAGGTAGGAGTGAAATATTGAACCCACCGTAACCATAGAGAAGGGTGGGATGACTTCCGTCCAAGGTAATGCCCTGAAGGTGAGCATTATTAAGAACGGAATACAAAAGATCACAACAGGACTGGGGACCAGAGTACCACCACCACCACAACCACCACCACCAAGCCAAGCCTGATGACTGCAAGATTTGAAAACCTCATGGTTCTAACCACACCATTCATTTTTCACCTATTCTCCTCCACCCCTCACCTCCATCCCCCCCTTACCTCCATCTCCATGACATACCTTTCTGGACATAATGAACATAGGCACCTTAGTACCATCCGGGCTGTGGTAAAACACCTGTTCAACTTGGTACAGGGAAGGGTCAAACCCCTTAACCACTATCTCTCTGAACACTACAGGGGAGATGCTGTCCTTCGACAAATCACAATGGTAAATTATCCCAGGAGACAAGAATGAAGTGAACTGGTAGAATATTTCTGGATCCTTTCGACTGCCCGATAGACCTGAAACATAACCTATATCCAATGGAAACGAAGCCAGTGGACTGCCACTCTCAAGACTATGAAGCGTTAAAATTGACTGTAAGATGTGTGTGTGTGTGTGTGTGTATGTGTGTGTGTGTGTGTGTGTGTGCATGTGTGTGTGTGTGCATGTGTGTGTGTGTGTGTGCGTGTGTGTGTGTGTATGTGTGTGTGTGCATGTGTGTGTGTGCATGTGTGTGTGTGTGTGTGCATGTGTGTGTGTGTGTGTGTGTGTGTGTGTGTGTGTGTGTGTGTGTGTGTGTTCAGCAGACATCATTATGTACTTCATTCCGGCACTATTACATCATACCTTAACATCATGAAGGTAACAGATGACTAATTTATCAGTACAGACAGCTTTTGCCCACTGCAAAACATCAACAGCATCTTCTGCTACCAATGTCTGCCAGAAGGACTGTGTGTATGTGTGTGTATGTGCGTGTATGTGTGTGTATGCATGTACACTGAACTTGAAGAAATCAGTCCCTGTCCTACCCACATGAGCCTCCAATTGGCCACCTCTAATTCAAGCCCACCTTTACGTACCATCTGTGATTTATTGATATCAATGTTCACCAGTCGATAATTTGGAGCTTCAAAGTTAGTCCGAAAGGTGAAGCACGGTCCATTATTTGAAATATACTGGAATAGGAACAGAGAAATAGAGGAAGTGATAGGGAGGAGGGAGTGGAGGAGGGAGGGAGGAGGGCGGAGGAGGGAGTGGAGGAGGGCGGAGGAGGGAGTGGAGGAGGGAGGGAGGAGGGAGTGGAGGAGGGCGGAGGAGGGAGGGAGGAGGGTGGAGGAGGGAGGGAGGAGGGTGGAGGAGGGAGGTAGGAGGGAGTGGAGGAGGGAGGGAGGAGGGAGTGGAGGAGGGTGGAGGAGGGAGGGAGGAGGGCGGAGGAGGGAGGGAGGAGGGTGGACGAGGGAGGTAGGAGGGAGTGGAGGAGGGAGGGAGGAGGGAGTGGAGGAGGGCGGAGGAGGGAGGGAGGAGGGAGGGATGAGAATTGACAACACTACCTCCCAGGAAGCAGAGAAGTCATCAATCAGCTTCACCATTGTCAGCTTTCCTGGAGAAAAGACAAAATCATGGCTCCACCCACCACCACCCCACCACATGCAAGCATTGCTCTACCCACACCACATGCAAGCATGGTTCCACCCACCACATGCAAGCATGGCTCCACCTACCACACCACAGCAAGCATGGCTCTACCTACCACACCACATGCAAGCATGGCTCCACCCACCACACCACATGCAAGCATGGCTCCACCCACCACACCACATGCAAGCATGGCTCCACCTACCACACCACATGTAAGCATGGCTCCACCTACCACACCACATGCAAGCATGGCTCCACCCACCTGTCAGGTCTCCATTCTTCAGCTGAGAGATGTCAGAGTAGTATATCTTGTTCCTTGGCTCCGCCCCCTGGTGTACACTCATTACCACATACTTCCCATCATCACTGACCACACAACCACTGTAAGAGTGAGGTGATGGAGGTATGGGGAGAGGAGGACATTGAAGACTTAGAAGAGAAGAGACCAGTGCGTACTATAGCCACTCAGGGTTATCAGGGTCCTCATAACACAGGATATCGTCAGACTGAGGAGTGCTCAAGGTATGATAGAAGACCTGGGGGTGGGAGAGGGGAGGAGGGGTGGGGGAGGGAGGTGCCATGGTTCATATTCAACAAACTAGGGGATCCTGTGACAAGGTGACAGCTAGGGGTATTACCTTCTGATTAGTTACCCTTTGGGTCTCACTGCCAGCTGACTTGGTGTCTGGCTCAGGATAACGCTGCAAGATAGGAGAGGTGAAGATACACACCAACCCTTCCTTCCCAACCCTCCGTCTACACACACCAACCCTTCCTTCCCAACCCTCCCTCTACACACACCAACCCTTCCTTCCCAACCCTCCCTCTACACACACCAACCCTTCCTTCCCAACCCTCCCTCTACACACACCAACCCTTCCTTCCCAACCCTCCCTCTACACACACCAGCCCTTCCTTCCCAACCCTCCCTCTACACACACCAACCCTTCCTTCCCAACCCTCCCTCTACATACACCAACCCTTCCTTCCCAACCCTCCCTCTACACACACCAACCCTTCCTTCCCAACCCTCCCTCTACACACACCAACCCTTCCTTCCCAACCCTCCCTCTACACACACCAACCCTTCCTTCCCAACCCTCCCTCTACACACACCAGCCCTTCCTTCCCAACCCTCCCTCTACACACACCAACCCTTCCTTCCCAACCCTCCCTCTACACACACCAACCCTTCCTTCCCAACCCTCCCTCTACACACACCAACCCTTCCTTCCCAACCCTCCCTCTACACACACCAACCCTTCCTTCCAAACCCTCCCTCTATATACACCAACCCTCCCTCTACATACACCAACCCTTCCTTCCAGTCCCGCCCCCTCTACGCACACACCTCCTCCTCCTTCCAGCCCCGCCCCTCCTCCCTCTATGTGCAGGCACACCTGATAAAAGAAGCCTCGATTGTCATGTGTCCAAGCAATGGAGGAGAACTTGACCCACTTGAGCTCATCAGGATAGTCTTGACGGGATGACACTTGCTTCACCTGAAGCAACAATAAATCAATACAAGCAGAAACTCCCACACATACCAGAAACATACCACCACCACAGCCACACATCACACCATCACAACCACACATCACACCCACATCACACATCATACCATCAGAACCACACATCACAGCCACACATCACACCATCACAACCACACATCACATCAGTAAACACAGATACAGATCTTCTTCCAAGTCATACACACTCCCCCTTCATAACTTGCTGCCTTCCAATAGGAGATATGATACAAATCCAATGATCACATTGCTATTGTATATCAAAACACTCCTCTTCCCTGGCACTCCTCCACTACACACACCACACACATATAATACAATACGTGTACACACACATATCAATTACTTTAATTGTGTTCCAATCAGAACCCTTCTCACTCAAGGCCAAGGCTATGAGCTCGCCATCTTCAGTGAACTCTGAATCTGTCAAGGCAGTGGTTCCATCCTCAGACAGCGTGTTGGGATCCAGGAACACTTCTGCCTCTGAAGTCAGACTGCTCTGAACGTACAGAACACTGGAGAACAGAATGACCTCATCACACAATGACATCACATGCAACATCACGTGCAGTGTTACATTTCACCGGTGAGCATAGCAATCATAACAGCGGGTAAAGAATTTATTCCTTAACATGAAATACATGCGTGCATCATTGCAAATCACGTGATATCACCTTTGGTTTTGGAGTCCCTTATTCATATGATAGAAATAGCGGCTGCCCTGCTTGGATGGCGCGGAGTACTTAGGATAGTCGTATAACTCAGATAACCTTTAACGAGAGCTGTAAAGCATGCAATTCTACCTCCTACGACGGGGCGGGGCCGACCTATCATGGTACTTCTTCCGTATTGGCAAGTTCAGAAGGTACGGCACAGAAACAGCGTTTTGCGCCTCAACAAATAACTTAGTTTCATCGCTGTCCGGATTCTCCAACCAGCGATAAGGGTCTGCTACCTTCACACCAAAGTGGTCTTCTATTACCGTATCGTCCCTTCTCACGGTCGGGTATTCCATTTTTGCTGCGGCGCGCATGCGCAACCCGTACATATATATGTGTAGCAATCCATCGTTCCGTTTCCTTTGCATCCAATCATGGCAAAAAGCAGTGGTGTTATCAAAGGATGGTCTGTCAAGAAGGGCAGCAAGACAAGTGACGAACTGTCGCGCACTTTGGAAGAGGTATCGTCGCTGAGGGAGGAACTCCATAGTGCCCAGCAACACATAATGTCTCTACAGCAAAAGGCGGAACTGGACGGAAACAAGATTGCAGAAATGGAGACACGATGCATGCAGTTTCAGGACGAAAAGCGGCAATGGGAGGAGGGAAGGGCGATAATGGAAGATATGTCGCTGTTAAATTCGTCTCTGCGCGCGAAGATAGAAGAATTGGAATCGTTAGCAAAGCAACTGAAGGAAACTGTAGCACAACTAGAAAAGGAACTGGAATGCTCAAGAGCGCACGAGGACGAACATGGGAACGCGATGCACGATTTGCAAGAAGCATTAGCTGAGGTCGAGCAGCTCAGGGCAGAGCGAGATCGCGATCTCACGAGGTCCCGTCTACAAAAACTTACCGGAGAGCGAGGAGTTAGGGAAGAATTGACAAAGCTGCAAAATGAGTTTTTGAAATTGGAGTTTACATCTAAGAATGAGAAAGCAGAGATGGAAGCTCAGTTATGTATAGCTCAAGACAGTTTGAAGAAAGTGCAGGAAAAAGCGAATAAGCTTCAGAAACAAGTAGATTCGCTCGAGAAGAATAAAATCGAATTGCAGATCGAGAACAGGCGCCTTGAAAAGAGACAACTGGGTTCAGGAAGTGCAAAGAGCAGAGAGAGAATCGAAGAAGAAGCTAAGGAGCTGGAGATCCAAAACCTGCGCAGAACCAACTTGCGTTTGCAAAAGGGCATGTCACTTCAAGGGTCTGTGGTAGCTCACGATACTGTGATGGAAGCGAATGATCAAGGAGATTCGTTGCTTACAGACCGAGGTTTCCCTGATGTGAACTACGAAACAGTACAGATGAAAAAATTGATGAATAAACATAGCAAACTTGAAGAAGAATTAAACAAATCCCAATCCATAATTCTTGCACTGAAAGAGCGATTGAAGAGGTCGGAGAAGACGTTAGAAGCAGAGAGGGAGGATTCGCTACATATTCGTGAAGAATATGAAAAGCTGAAAAAGTATTTAGAGGAAGGTGATAAGCGGTATATAGATGAAATTTCCCTGAAAGTATCCACATTAAAAAGCCAGTTAGAGTCTTCAGAAGAGAAATTTCGCGAAACAGAAATGGACCTCATAGCCCGCAACAGAAACCTCCAGTCCCAGTTGGATGCTTTGTTTGATAATGGAGGCCAACTCCCTGGAGACGATGAGGCTGGGGACGAGGATGGAAGCGCGGAGCTGACGATAGCGCGTCTCGAAGCGGAGCTGGAGAGAACTAAAACCCAGAAGCAGGCGCTAGAGGAACGCATTATGCGAGAAGAGAAAGAGGTGGAAGAGATTGCCGCTTCACTATCAGCTAACCCACTCTAAATAATATGCAATTTTCTCGAACGGAATTTTAAAAATCTCATTTTATTTAGACAATAGCGGAACTGATTTGCGCAATCTGATTGGTCAATTGCAGGTATCTAAACGCGGTAGAAACCTTGAGAGGGATTCTAAGTGCCAGTGGGGGGGATTCTAAGTGCCCCGGGCACTTAGAATCCCCCCCACTGGCACTTAGAATCCCTCCCGTTATCGTTATCGCGTTGCGCGATAATTTATTGGTTGCTACGTACGCGTTGCTATTGTCTAAATTGGTTAGACACCGAAACCGAGGGATCTACGTGATTTAGAATCCCCTCGGGCCCTTAGTAGCGCCCTCGCTACCGCTCGGGACGCTACAGCCCAGGGCCCTCGGGGATTCTAAATCACGTAGATCCCTCGGTTTCAGTGTCTAACCTATATATATTTGTTTCCGCAAAAGTAGTCTAAGATGATTTTGTTACTTTTAAACTGGTTCATGATCACATCGCATATTTATATTAACGGCAAAGGTTAAATTCCGCTTTGAAATACGCTACCTTGCTTGCGTGAATTGATCCAACATAACTAGGTACAATATTTTTTTCAAACTAGTATATAATTACTTCAGTAGCAAATTTGATATCATTTAGAAAGAGGAAAATTTGTCTTCCAAAATGTCATATTTGGATTGAATATGCATCAGTAGTTGTAACGTCTCAAACATCACACGTCAAATAATTAAATGTACGCAGAATGATTGGAGCGGCAAAAAAAAATTTGTACTTAATTTGCAAGTAGATCAAGTAACTCTGGAAATTATTGAACCACAGTCATTAGACCCATAAAAGGGACGCGCATAATGAATAGAATGCATCTAAAATCCTTACATCTATGCACTCCGGACGGGTAATGAAATCTAAAAAGTGTCATTGTAACGCCATCTCCTCCTCTTCAGGTTCTCCAGGTTTCCTATAAGGTAGCTGTAATTTTAGTAGTATTGGACTTTGATGAAATGTTTACAGAGGTTATATGACCTTCATATAGCATGTTTTGCTCATTCACAAACCACATGTGTTCAAAGTAAAGCCTACTTATAGTTAATGGGTCATGCGGGTCATGAAGTATATATTCTTATTTACGTCTGCTTGATCATTATTAACTCTTGGAACTCAATTGTACTTGATATTCACGGCAAGCATATATTGCTTTGCGACATTTGCGACTATATATTTTATTATACTAATACAATTCAAATTCTCTGCGCTCTTATAGTCATTTTCTGATGTTACATTGTTAATCTGCCTTCTAGCTTAATGTATTTTCTTTCTTCATGTAACTCAGAATTTAATTATTGCTATCACGATACATGTAATATATGGGACAGTGTCCAGCAGAATCACCCTTCTGGCTAGTTTTTCAAGTTTTCAAATTTTTTGATTTTCCTTGAACACCCATGAGCTTCTGTCAAATGGTTCTTACGCATCCTAAATTGGACTATCCATCACAAAGTTATTAGGCACTGAATTTATAATTAGCCATACATTTCAATGCAAGCGTTACTTTCTTTTGCTTGTTCTGGAAATTTTGAAAAAGTACCATAAGGGTGATTTAGCTGGACACTGTCCCATATATGAATAAAGTTATGTTTAGGAACTAAATGCATCACCCTCCTGGATGATATATCCACCCCTTAAGAGGAGGGCGCTCTAATGTTAAGTTCAGGCAGCCATACAAGTTGGAGACCACCTTGGACTTAGAGGTGTTGGTCCTTGTGGCAAGGTGTGAAGCAAGTCTTGAGAAAGCTTGGACAGCTTCCCTGCCCCAAGCTCCATATGACTCCACCATAAGGGGAATGCATGTCCATCCCAGCTCAGAACACTTAGCATCATTGGCCGAGTGCTTTCTTAGCTCTGCGGCAACTGCTGCTGACCCTGCTGTGAGACCCGCTTCAGACAGAAGGGATGGGTTTAGCAGAGAAGTCACAGAAAGGTCAAAGGCAGCAGGCTTGCCACAGAGCCAATTCGAAGCTAAGATGTCAGCAGGACGTGTGTGCAGGAGCTCACGTCCAAGTCCACTGTCAGCTTCTGCCTTGGCACTGATGCAGGCACGATGGCAGGTTTGCAACACTACATCCCTGAGCTTATTGTGCCTGGATACAGCATCACCACCTCGCTTACATGTCAAGGCATGGTGTCCTACGGGATCCAAAGGGTGTTCTGGGCACAAGCACAGGGAGGTGAGCCAGGTAGGTGTCTAGCCCTAGCCACCACTTGATGGCCATTTGGTGTTCATTGGGGTCTAGGCTTAGACCTAGGCCTGGAGATGGGACAGCAGAGAGCCACGCAGAGGCATGGGGCGAAGACACTGACAGGAGACGAGCCTTGTCAGCAGTAGAGCTCTCTGTAAGAAGAGAGTTAAATTGAGTAGACTCTAATGTGGCTGACAAAGTGTGCTGTCGACAAGGAGTAGTGGCCAGACTGCCGATGTCAACTGCACTCTCAGGGGGTACATATTTTGCAAAGTGCACAGATTCTTGTTATTATTATTACAATCATCAAAAGGTGCCACCATTTTGACACATTGCATGATGTTATCTTCATATATATATATGGGACAGTGTCCAGCAAAATCACCCTTCTGGGTAGTTTTTCAAGTTTTCAAATTTTTTCATTTTCCGTGAACTCCAATAAGCTACTATCATATGGTCCTTACGCATCCTAAATTGGACTATCCATCATAAAGTTATTAGGCACTGAATTTATAATTAGCCATGCATTTCAATGTGAGCGTTACTTTTCTTTTGCTTGTTCTGGAAAATATGATGAAGTATCATATGGGTGATTTTGCTGGACACTATTTCATATATATATAAATATAAATCACCAGTCCTTTTCTTATAATCTGAAATACATCAATAAGTCCAAGTATCTATTTTTGTATGCGCCAAAATCTACTCGATGCATCATGTCTAATTAAATTTGACAACAGAACTTAGTAAGATGAGTACCTTGTAAGAGGAATACAAAAGGAATACAAAATTCTACTTCACTGGTGTACGCTGTCTTCCGATCTGTGACTGTGCAATATCTGGAGATTGAAATTTTTGGTCACAATTTTTGTTGTATAATACGGTCACTAATTTTACGTACGATACTGAAGTACCCTATATGCACTAGCAAGGTCACCAAAAACGCGCGGAATCAATTTTCTGTTTTGAAACAATGAAAATCAAAAGTTTGAGAAATAAATTGTGTGATTTCAAATTGATTCGACAAAGTTTTCCCCCCTGAAATGTGGGAGTTAAGTCAATGCGATAACATGTGAGTACGAACAATGATTATTAATGAATGGTAATAAGCAACATTTTCACTTCTATACAAATATGTCTTAGGCAAATAGGCAAATTAGTTTGAGTTAGTAAAACGGCTTCTTTCTTCAGTGAGAATTTTGACCCATTCTTTCACTTGTGGGTGAGTAAATTTTCCTTCACAGCAATAGAGAACAATTTACAGTTGGATCCTCAGTTTAAAATACATACCTTCAGTTGAGTCAAAGAACTCCTGCAAATGTTCAGCCTTACCCTCAACTGCGTGCATTGGAATGATATAACTTGAAAAAATTGATATTCTAATGTATTACATATATTCACCATACCAACAACCCTTAGTCCAACACATTGTGCAGTTGTTCTTATAGAAGACTTTCTATATTTGTGCATGGAAACCCAAGTTTTCATGTGTGTACCATAAAGTATTCCCCCCCCCCCCCCCCCCCAAGTTGGGAAAAAATGGCTTGTGTTAATACGATCGTATCTCTGTAACCGTGACATTTCAGGAAATAAAATGGTACTCGTATATCATATGATTGTTCATACATCAACAGTCATCTAACAATTCAACCCTAAATTACCTCAGAGGATACCAAAAAATTGGTCTGAATTTGAATTGTAATTTTCACAGTGCTACTATTGAGCAATGTTACACAAAAATCAAGACAAAAGTTACGCAGGCAATTACTGATTTAATAACTATAGCTGTTTTCAAAACTTGTGCAGTTTAACTTTTCAGATTACATTATACCAACAGCACCTCAGCCCAACCCCCACATGACGAGGTGGTACACCTCAGCCCAACCCCCACATGACGAGGTGGTACACCTCAGCCCAACCCCCACATGACGAGGTGGTACACCTCAGCCCAACCCCCACATGATGAGGTGGTACACCTCAGCCCAACCCCCACATGACGAGGTGGTACACCTCAGCCCAACCCCCACATGACGAGGTGGTACACCTCAATTAGCTCACATATAATATAATCTAATGCGTGAGTTTGTACAATTTTGTGGGCACAAGACTGAAATAACTGCTATCCTACTAATAAGACCCTAATTTTTGGAGTACAAGTATTTTTTGGATGGGCCTGAAAATCCGAAACCATTTTACCTGAATTATTTTATACACGAAATTATTACACATTGAACACTGATGGAATAGTCATGTGCGTGCACACTAATAGCTGCTGCATTCTAAGGTGTTTCGAACCTCTCAACATAAACTACTATATGCCAACGAACGCTACACATTTAGCTTACGTTGTCAAATATGCTGCACTAACAATCTCTCAGAAGCCAAGCTGGTAAAAATGCTTGGTATTGTGCAGTTCCATACTTATAATTCAGATGCCTATAGTAACAATTTTTGATATGGGGCCTAAATGGTCCACAGCCATTATAGTTCCTCCATCTGGTACTACAACAATGAAAGTGCTAAATAAATGATGTTCAATGTTTT